>VWZS01001515.1:1120880-1401731 GCA_013397075.1 Rhabdornis inornatus
CCGATATCTCCGAATAAAGTCTATAAGGAAAATACCATTCAACAACATTGATCCCTGATGCTGGTGCTCAGAATGAGGTTTTGAGGTGGTTCTCCATGCCAGCAGAACAAGCAGGGGTGGGGAATTTAGAAGGGAAAATAATAATGCTGGGAGGAGAACGAAGTGAATGACGGATTGTTCTTCCACGGCTCTGCTGTTGCTCCAGTAAAACACTTTTTCCCAAGGCTTTTCTCTCAGTAACTTCTTTCTTTCTAAAGCACTTTATTTAGAAAATAATTCTTCTAGCTGCATAAATAATTTCCCACTTGTAAAACCCAAAAATCAAGGGAATTCTTTAAAACCGTTCTATTGCTTACAGGTAGGTATGTGCTGAAGCAGTTGTTAGATTAATGAGAGGAATAATAATAATGAGGAAGAATGCACATGTTGGAGGAAGTCCATGAAAGAAAACTGTAGGCTAAAAACATTTCTCAGGTGCCAATGTGAGCTCCAGGCAGAAGGCCCTGTAAACTGGGAGAAATGCAGAATTTTTTCAATAGTTAGATGCTCTTACAAGCAGAAAGTAGTGGATTTCAAGGCAACTGTCAGGATGTTACTAAAAAATATACCTTTGTGTTTTAAATGACCCATTTTGTTACTTCAGTTTTATCTGAAGGATTACCAGAGAGGTATGTACATTTTACCCTGCTTTTAATATATTTTTTCATTTTAATGTCCCACTGCAGGTTGTTACTACCTGAATGGCTGGCAGGAATTACCCATCTACCATGTTGATAAAATCATGCCTTCAAATTTTATGCAAAATTATTTTAAAAAAATAACTGGCATCATTACAGTGAAGAGAATGAAGAACAACATTTCATTGAAGAATTTATTCAAAGTAGGTTTGATACTATACGCAAAGTAAATATGGAAATTTCATGTTAGCATATATTTCTGAGAATTAGTGTATACTTGCTATGTCATATATGCTGAATGTAATGCTGGTGGAAAAATACAGAAAAATATTAAAAAGCTCATTCTTTTAATGCCTTTCTACCTCCACTTAGGAAAAAAATTGAAAGTTCCTTTTTCCACCCCCAGAGAATGGAAATGGTTAAAGTGGTGAGGACCTTCTTGTGAATGTCCAAACACAGCATTGGAATAAAAGATCATATGTTGCAGTGTGCCTGATGTATCCAAAATATTTTGCTTAGAAAATGCAGGCTATTTTCAATTCACTTCATGTAAAAAAAGTCAATAATGAAACATTTGATTTGTTGTTCAAGTTTTCACTGAGTCATTGAGGGCAGGGAACAGAAGAGACAGAGGGAGATCAGGCATTTTTGAACACAGTAGATAGAGTAGGCTACTACCAAGAAATTCAACCTCTAATATCTAGACTGAGTTGAAAAAATTGGAAAAGAGAAAAAAAAAAACCAAACAAACCAAAATAATACAAACAAACAATTTGCCTTGAAACAAAATTTAAAAAAAACCCAGAATGAAATGAAATCGACCCCCAAGCTGTGTTGGAGATGTTTTGATGCAGTTTGGTAGACCTGATAGGAGAACTACTGTCCACTCCTGCTCCAACTGCTTCCAGTTCCGATTTCCCATCTTCCCAAGGAAGGTGTTGGTCAGTCCTTGTTTTAGCAGGCACTAAACATATCCCTTTATCCATCACTAACATACCTGTTTTCTTCCTCATAAGGATGGGTTATCATATCCTTGCTGTGGGCCTCACTTCAGTTCCCTGGGCCCTCTGTAAACGCAGCAGTGTGCCCCTGAACAAAAATACCCCAATAATCCTGTGATTCTGGCATCTGTCTTTAAATTCTTTGTTGGCTTTGACAGAATTATATTTTCCAGCAAAATCCTTGGCCTGTGATTTTCAACCGGTTCAGTCAAGCTGCAGAGAGACCTCAGTCTCATCAGGAACTGTGCTCTTCGACTCAGTGAGCAGAGGGAAATCACACAATGCAGGGCTCCTCAGCAAAGACAGAAATCTGTCACACTGTTAGAAAGAACAGAAAAATCAGATTTGGCATTCAGGAGCCCAAAAGGGCAGGGCTGAGCTGAATTGCATTGCATAGGTTGCACTTAGACCCAGCAGGATCTGTGCAGCTGTCCTTATTCTGCATATGATGCCTGTCCTTATTCAACAAGACCTTGAAATACACCTCCCACCTAAGTAGGTTGTTATAATCTTCTGGGGCCTATAGTAGCTTTCCACTTATGGAAAAGTGGAAAGGTTTGAACTCCAGGGGATGAAATGAGGTGAACACAATTACATATCTAGTCACAGGTATAAGATTCAGGGCAGATGAAACAGAAAATGGGGCTGGAGGCACAGCAAGAATCTGAATTTCAGGGCAAAAGGGGATGTGTGAACTGGAGAAGTAACTTCAAGACTCTTAGAGTTTAAAGAGATTCAGTTTTTGTGGTTCAGCAAGCAAGAGAATGCGAGAGACTATAAATGACACATATTTCATGGCAGGTGACTTTCGCCACAAAACTCCAGCATGACCAAGGCTAAAGAGGCCAGATGTCAAGAGGTATAAACAACCATCATGTGAGATCCTCCTGTGCATCATGAGGAAAGGAGGGGAGCTGACTAATATTACTCTGACACTCCTTCTTAGTGTAAAGCCCTTTATAACATGACATTCCTCAGCAGTCTCTCATACTCAGTGGACAAAGGGAAGGAGACCAGATGTCCTTGGGCAACTGTTGCTCACCATTAGCTTTAGAAAGGTATCTTCCAAAAACCAAAATGCTGTTAAGTCATCTTGTTTTCTTCCTTTTGAGGTTACACTCTTACCATCAAGACAGTTCATCAACTCACTGCTGATAAACTTATTATCAACAAAAATAGTTCCTTTTTCTACATCTGGAAGAAGTGTAGCAATTTCGGTTCCTCAAATGAGCTGAGCTGCTGTGGCAATCCTTTGGGCCTGGCTTAGTGGCACACTCTCTTAACTTCATGGGAGTATTTTATAGCCTTAGTTATATGAGTAGATAAGATTCATCTTTTTGCACCAATCGTACTCCTACATCTTTGTAAAGAGATGTATTTTGCAAAAGCTAAAGCTCAGATGTCAGTGTGCCTTCTTTGTGGTATGAAAAAGCTTCAAAACACAAAGAAAATGAAAATACGTAAAAATAAAACTATTACAAATACAAATTCCTTTATTTTTCTTGTGAAATACAATTTCTTGTCCACATTTGCACTTACCAAGTAAATGATCTGAAGATAACTTGTTGTAATCAAACATGGCAGCTGCAAATTCAAAAGGGCAGGCTGAAAGTGGAGAGAACAACACCATTATTTTGGATGGTCACTATGCTTCATTTTTTTTCTCTCTCCTCCCGTCCTACTTTTTCACATATCCTGCTATTCCACAACCACAGGGAGAAACAAATGAGTGAAAGTGCTGAGTTCAAAGGAGATACAACATCCACTTGAAGAGTTGTAATGCTTTGGCTGGTGTTCAAGGGGATGCTGGTATCTAGTAAACCAAGAAGGCTGAAGTATACACTCTCTGTATTAATAAAAGGCGTAATGGAGGGCAGAGAAATCCTGCTGCTCCATAAGGCTGGTGTGGTGGCCGTGGAAATTAGAACCCCTCTGTGTCAGACATGGCCTACACATCCGTGCTGTCTGTTCCACAGTGACTTTGCCGTGTCCCAGATCCCGGGAGTTTATCTCAACGTGACCGTGGGACCACCCGGAGCCGCTGTGGGGGAACGAGGTGCCTTTTCACACTCATTTTAACATCCAAGGGGTGTCAAAAGCTCAGGACTGCGCACTCGGAGCCTTCGGGGAGGAGTGGGGCCAGAGCTGTCTTCCCAACAGCAGGGCTTTGACACTGTCCCCGTCCTGGCTCGGCTCGGGGCAGGGTGATGCGGGAGCAGCGATGCTCCCTCCGGGGCGCACCGAGGCCAGCTGGGCCCCTCGGGGCCGCAGACCCCGCACTCCGGCCGCGCACCGAGGCCAGCGGGGCCAGCCTGGGGGCCAAGGGAGGCGGCGTGTCCTGGCAGGAGCGGCTCCCGGCGCACCGAGGGGTTTTTCCCCGCGCAGCGGGGCACATCCCCGCCGCGACGCCGACAGCAGGAGCGGCCGTAAACCGCCTTACGCCCAAGGCGATTTGCCCGTGATCCGCTGGGCTACCCGGGCGGGAGGGGCCCGGGCGTGCGGGGAGCCCGGGACAGCGCGGCGGGCGGGCGGGAGGCGGCGATGATGTGAGCGGCGCGGCAGCTGCAGGCCGGCTCCCCCGGGAACCGGGCTGAGCCCGGTGGCCGTGGGAGGGAAAGGAGCCGGGCGGGGAGGGAGGAGGGGGCCTGGACAGAGCCGGGGGAGAAAAGGGAGGAGCGGGGCCGGGGTGGGGGGAGGACGAGCGGCGCCGGGGAAGCTCTGCCAGCCGGAGCAGCGGCGGGAGGGAGGCGCAGCCCGGCAGACCCAGCTCCGCTGCCCGTCCGCGCTCTCCCCGCGGAGCTTGGGGACCTGCTGCGGGGTGATGGAGGAGCATGGGTACCCTTCCTATAGCGCCCGCAGCCCCGCCTGGGAGGAGCTGGTAGGTACATGCGTGCCTTGCCGTTGCATAGGCGTTTCCCACTCTTTTTCCTGCCTATATTGTTCAGCCGGGGGGTCGGGCTATCATCCTTATCTGTGCCCTCCAGCCCCCCCTTCCCTTCTTCCGACCCCGCTCCACACCAGAGCCCAGCCGCCGGCGCTCGTCCCCTCCCCGCGGGGAGCGGCGGGGTGGGAGCCTTTCGCCCCCGCCGTGTCTGGCCATTTGCTGACGAGCTCGTCCCTCTGGGAGACGTGGAGTTCATTGCCCTTTCTGAGTTTCACTGCCCGGGTGGAAAGCCTGGGATTAGCACCGAGTGCCTTGCCTTCAACTTTGCCGAGGGGGGTGGGTTGGATGTTGACACCGTCAAACTCCTTCTCTTAGCACAGCAAAAGCAACGTGTCCAAGCAGCGTTGGGAGGCAGTTTCCATAGACATACACTTTTCCCCCCTTCTTCTTCTGGAGCTAGGCTGGGAATTGCTCCCATCGCGGCGGCAAAGCGGGACGGGGCTGGGGGTACCCTGCTGTCACCCTGCCTTGCGGGGTGTGGGTAAAGTGCCTGACTTCGGACCGCTACGAAGGGAAGGGAGCGCTCAAACTGGCCAGGAGGAAAGCTGTGGTGAGGTGCCTTTGCAGTTTAAGCAACTCGAAGACCCTCCTTCTAACCAAAGGAAATCATGTCACCGGCATCCTCAGCAGGCGATAAAATCAGATTTCCCTTTTCAGGGCAGTCTGGTCCCGCTCCTGGGCTTTTCTCCATTGTGCAAACACACACATCAGGCACGGAGGGCTAAAAATAGGCTTTGGGTAGCTGCTTGGGAGATATCAGGCTATCGAAGAGGTCAAGGCTAGGCTGCCTCTGGCCCTGAACTTGGAGAGGCAACATGAAGCATGGACCCGTGCCACTGCCAAGCTCCCCTTTAGATGGCTGTACCATGTTTTGCTAACTCGTTTTGTTGGTCCAGGTTTTACTTGTAAACCCAGTTTTAAAGAGCAAACGGGGGAGACCCGTTCTTTGCGCGGCTTGGTGTGCACACCCTCAGGAAAGCACCAGCCGAGCCCTGGAGACACCCACAACGAACTAAGTTCACTCCCTTCCTTGTAAGGATTTGTAGCCCTCACAAATGTATTTTTACTGTCCTAACTTTTGTTGTTAAGTTGAACATCCCCCTTCGCTGCCCTCTGCAGTCCTCAAGCCCCGAAAGTGTTGCCGGAGATGCAGCTGTGATAGGGAAAACAGCTGTGTGTGTGTTCCGGTAACATGGAGCTGACATTGAAAGGATCAGGCAAGGGAAACCCGAGATTTTTGCCTGTAGAGATGAAGACATCGTGGGAGGAAGGCAGCGAAGTCAATTCCTGCGAATGCATTTTCCTATTAAACAGTGACATTTAAATTGCTGCCGTCATCCAAAACTCAGCCGAAACTAGGGAGGCAGATGGATTGCAGCCCCTCTCCGCTTGGAAACGCAGAGTCCTGGATGAAGCATCCAAGCCCATTTCCTTCTGTGCGCACGGTTTAGATAAACAAGGAGCATATCTTTTTTTTTTTTTCTCCATTTCCCCCTCCCCCAGTAAGGGCCAGGATTTGGGTCATGTTTGTCATTTCACTGCTGCATTTGTTAAAGAGTACATCCATGAATGCAGTTTTAAGGTTAACCACTGCACCGATTTCCTTTACAAGACTCTAATTTCAGCTGATCCACTCAATCCTTTACCTGGTAACCTGCTGGTAAAATACATGGTGTTTGTAGCAAGAGCCACATTGTTCTTTCCATCTGCTCATAAGCAGGCTTTTTATGATAATGGTGGCAAAGGGAGATTTAGGTGAAGACCTGAATGATGAAAGGGAAAACATAGTATACAAACCTCTATCCCCCTGTTCTTAAAACACAAAACAAAGAGCAGTAAGATAGGGAAAACAATTTTTTGCAGGTTTTGAACATATGCAAGTTAATAATCTATGCAAATTGTCAGATTATTGGGAAGTGCTCTTCCTACAGCTATTCCGAGAAATAAGTGATGGACGTTAAATGCAGCCACAAGTCCTTTGCCAGTCAGGGTTGGACTTGTCTGTGTCCTACTTCAAATTTCTATAAAGTCCTTTCCTTAACTCACAGCACACTTTTAAATGGAAAAACTCTTCCTGAATCCAGTAAGAGTTGTGTAAGAGCCCATGACAAAGCTAAGTAAAAGTGACTTAAAATGTAAGTCTCACCCTGCATTCCTGCAAGGGAGGTTTGGTGGCTTTGTAGGAAAAATGTGCATAACACATGATTTACAAAGCTCTATACATAACTGTCATATTTCACATGAGACCTGAGTCTTTGCTTTACCTTACTCTTGAAATGCATACATAAGTACTAACACATTCCCAAAGCATCTGTTTACTTTTATTACCTGCCCTGGTTTTGACCTTTTCACAGTGAAACATACAACATAGTTTAGTAGTTTCCTTAAAATTGCAACCTACAGGTTACAGGATTCCCTTGGCTAATCTCAAACCAGACACAAGTGATGTAGTTACTTTCTTGAACAGTGGTATGGATACATGTTGTTATATTTTGGCTTCCTCTTTGCTAAGTAAGGAAGTTAAGAAAGAATAGTATCGCTAATTCGATCTGCAGAGGGAGTTGAGACAATCAGGTCTGAAACGAACTTGTTCAGAGTGAGGAGCCCAGTAAAAAAACCATAGCTATTGCTAACCACCAAAATCAGGAAAGATTCAACAAAATCTTTTAAATATGATGAATAATGCATTGTTAATCTGACACACTATCGATTCAAATTCCCTCAGAACAACTTTCTGAGGTGAAGGATAGAAAAGTATTACCCTTTAGTTTATAGATGCCAAAGTGACTTAGAAAAAAAGATGTAAAAGTGCTTGTTACAAAGGGAATGAATTTTAGGGTTGGAATCAAATAGTGCAGTAATCTGTATTATAAACTATAACTTTCAGTACTGAGCTAGAGTGCATGTGTATTTAGATTTTTTTCTACACTGCATATGCATTTTAGTGACACACATCCTATTATTGCGACTCAGTGTGGTTGAGTTAAAATGTTCTCGCAGTGTATGCATGTGTATATTAAACGTATAAAATATCACAGTGTAAATATGTATATAGTGTATATAAAGGGCAGCTCATCAGCTGATACAAATTGCCGTAGCACAAATGATGTCAGCAGAGCTGGTTTTTGTTAGCTGAGTATCTTCCTTTAAATGCCAACCTTTCTTTATGCTTTTTACTCCCTTGTTTCAGTTAGGAAATTTAAGGTCATTACTAAGAAGTGTGAAACTCTTACGTGAAAGACACAGCAAGTGCAAGTATTATATGTGTTTTCAATGCCTGCATACAGTCCCACATTGTTCAAGAGCCCAACTTGCGGAAGTCTAGTGGTACCATTTGTGCCAGAGTATTCGTAGCTGTGGTCACTGAGCTGAAATGTGCTATCCAATATTTCTCATACTGAGTCTGACATCGATCACCTAGGAAAAATCCAGCTGTGAGATGAAGGGATAGAAGTCAAGTTGCAAGTTCTTATTGAGGCGATCTTCATGGCTAGCTTAGACAGCTTAATCTGGGTAAAGGCTGGAACTGGACCCTGATTATCTATTAATACCTTTGAAAAGAAGAAGTTGTGGAAATAGTGATATCTTTAAAACTGTCTTTGTGCCTGGGCAATGTATATGTTTGTAGAAACAACTTTCTATGCTAACATGAGTGAGTAACTTGTGTGTTTTCAACAATGCTTAACACTTGGTTTCTCCATTTTGGAGAACTCTGTAAACATTAAACAACTGCAGACTTTAGAGCCTGTAATTTCACAGAATGTACTACATCACAGAAACCATGTTCTCATATTCTCATTGAACTGTTCCTGTAGGACATTTCCTATCATTTGCAGACTTAGTTTATTGCTACTAAAATCTTCACATTAAGTAACCTGAGAGAACATTCCTATGTTCTGTCAAAACATTTTGTTTTTTTCATAGCACTCTGAAGTCTACCAAGACGTGATGAAAGAGACTTGCTTGGACGTGAAAGGCTAGTGCCTTCTTTCCTGGTAACCACACTTTTGTGTTTGGACAGCCAGGAGTGAGGAAGAGCACAGTGGGGTAGCCCAGGTGAAGATGCATGGTGTCCTCTGCAGAGTGCAGAAAATGTGCAGCAACTAGTGCTCATAGTTAAGCTCTAAAAATGAACAGAAGTTGAAGAATTGTATTTATTCTAGCAGTAACTACTATTGTTCAGCCAGCACTATTTAATCCAGTTGAATTAAATGTAGCCAGTCTTGCTTGTGTTCCATTACCACCAAGTGTTTCTCAAATCACACTTATTATTATGTACAATATGTTAGCATTAATTAGGAAACTATGTCTTGTTGTCCCCTTGCAATATTCAAGCGACATTTACCTTCAAAGGAATTAAGGAATTACAGTGAGACATGTTCTGGCATAATTTGCTACTCCTGAAATTAAGATGGGGAGGAAGAAGAAAGCAGGGTGGAAAGACACCACGCTCATAAACATTGCTTTTAACTATCTTTCTTCCTAGCTGTGCCTTAAATTATCCTACTGAGAGCAATGTATACTTGCACCTGCTCAAGCTTGATCCCACGTTTCAAAAAACAGAGATCTCCCTCTCAGGTGAAGAGTGAGATAAGACAGAATTAGTCCTTAGTTTCGCAATCATTTTGAGACGTGGTATTAATGATAGGATTTAGGCCTTATTAATATTTTAATAGAGCATGTAGGTAATTTGATAAAAATTAATTTAAAATATAACTTGATAGATATTTTGAATTTTTAAATATTACTTTTGATATTTAAAAAAAATATAACTTCCACAATTGGTCCTATGTGGAGGTGGGTAGTAGAATTGTATTTAAAGTATCTGGTGCAGCAACACAGAACTAAGCCAGAAGAACTCTAAGGCTTCATGGAAATATTTGCTTTCCCCTACACTACTAGAAATAAAAACCCCAATAAAAGAAATGGGCTGGACGATAAAAACTTTGGACTATTTGAAATTCAGATTGTGACAAGGAGTATGCAGTGCAGGATAGATAGTACAGTTGTTTACTCTTCCTCATTAAATGCTTTGTATTTAGGTACTGTGGCATTATATTAGCATGTTAAGAGACGTCAGTTCCCTCTCTGGAAATATAAATAGAATTGTGGGAATATAGAAGCCACAAGTATTGATTGCTTTCTTATGTTTAATCCGGTCCACGCAGCTAGGAGTTGTGTGTTTTATTTAGTATTGCTGTGATTTAAACACTTATTTTGAACACTGACTACATATAAGCCACAATAATTTCGAAGTCCCACAATTCAGAACATGTGGTGACATTTCGAGACCGTGCGAGCTGCCAGATATGAGATGAAAAAAGAAAACTGACCCTTTCTTTCCCCAGAAGTAAGACCTGCTCTTTTCACAAAGACAAAAATGAACAGAATAATAACAAAATTAGGCCATTAGGATAAAATCACTGGAAAGCAATAGATGCATTTACTAGAACTGTCCAAGGCTTTGGCGCTGACGGATAGTTACCACGGGGTTGACAGATAAGCAGCCCATCGCATCAGATGCGGTCCGTCCAAGTCCCGCAGAGACATCCTGCGCTCCCAGGGGAGAGCGGCACAGCCCTCGGCCGGAACGGGGCAAGGGCTGGGCACGGCACCCGCGCGGTTTCGCCGCCCTGGCACTCGGAGAACTCGACATTCGCCGCTCTCCGAGGGTCACCGGGGGCACGGCGCGCACGGGGGGTGCCCGGCCCGGCGGGGGCGGGCGGTTCTCGCTCCGGTGCCGGGTCCCACCTCTCGGCCACGCCGGGGCATCCGAGGAAGCCCTGGCAGCGCGGGGGAGCCGGGCGCTCTCCCCGCTCCTTTCGCCGCCCGCACTCGCCCCGGCGCTCACCTGCGGACACCCTCCTGCCGGGGGCGGCCCGGCCGGCTCCGGCACCGGCGCCCCCTGCAGCCGGNGCAGCGGCTGCCCTGGCTGAGCCGGGCTCGTGTGCTTTCTCTCGGTAGGAGTCCGGGAAGATGGCCGGGGCCGAGTCGGGGATGAGCGGCGCCGGGATCCCGCTGCAGCCCCAGCCACAACCCCCGGCGGCGGCGGCGGGGCCGGCGGACGAGTCGTCGGACAGCGAAGGGGAGCACGAGGGCCCCCAGAAACTCATCCGGAAAGTGTCCACCTCGGGCCAGATCCGCAGCAAGGTAAGGGGGGCAGGAGCCAGCAAGCTCCGCCGCCTTCACGGACGGTTTCTCCATCCCCATCCCGAAGCGGGGCTAGCCTGGAGCCGGGGACGGCGGCTGCATCCCGCCCGCATCCCCGGGAGCGGCGGCGGGGGGGTTGGTGAGACAGCCGTGCCTCTTCCTTCCTTTTCTCTCCCCTCCTCCCCGTCCAGCTGTTTCGTCCACATCTGTCCCCGGCTGGCAGGAAGAGCCCCCCGGGGCGGCGGGGCTCTGCTTGGCCGGAGGGGAAGCTGCCTGTCCCGGCAGCCGCCCTGCCCTGCCGGGCGTCCTGGGTGTGGGGGAAGCGGCGGGCTGCCTCCCTCCCTCCCTCCTTCTCTCCTTCCCTCCGGCTCCCCTTCCTCGGCGGCGGGCACCGCTGCCGCGGGGATCCCGCCCTGCCACCCTGCGGCGCGGGTGGGCTGGCTCAGCGAGCCCTTCCTCACCGCTTTCCATACTCACCATCCACCCTTTTTAGTTCCCCCCCGGTCCCGGGGGCCGCTGCCGTGCACCGAGCCCGCGGTGGCACGCCGGGCTCCCCTTCGGGAGCGAGAGTGCCGCCAAGGAGGGAAAGGCGTCTTCGACTTTGAAAGGCACTTCGCGAAAAGAGAAGTAAACTTCTATACGTTCTCGCTTGTGGCACTGGATGCGTAAAGCAGCTGTCAGAATTTTGGGTTAATGCAGTTTTTTGGCTGTCTGGGGCTGCCGAAGTTGTCCCAGTGGAATTCACTTTTTTTCATGGATGGTGTATTTATTTAAATTTTTTCCCCCAGTAAAATCAACAAGCAGGCATTTGAAAGCATAAAAATGATGAAACAGACTTACTGGCTGTGTAGAAGGATCCTATGACTTTCTACAAAGCGTGGTCCACTGTCGGTGATGAGGTCTGCACAAAGCCCCACTGGGGAGAGCTTATTGATGCAATTGCGTGAAGATCAGGGTTTTTCTGAGAAGTGTCTGTTTTGAGGGGCAAAGTGACTCCATGCAGGCCTGGACAGATCACAGATTGATTTCTACACAATCGGTCATGTGTGTTGTTTCCTCTACAGAGCACCCATTAAAGTTAGTAGTTTGTGAAGTTCTGTCCGGTTGGTGCTGTTCTTCCCTTGGGCTTTTGCTCCATGCACTACGTGCGAAAGGCAGCCACCTTCAAAGAGAAAGCGTGGTTGTTAAACAGTAATGTTACTCCGTTGTGTGAGGTGGAAAGCAGTTTTTTCCTGAAACCTGAATAAGATGTGTCATTCCATTTTGTTGCTAAATGTTAATTCTGCATTTGCAGATGTTAGGTCTGGCTGAAAGGTTACTATCGTAAATAATATACAACTGTTGCATTGTGTTGGAAATGTAGTGCTACACAAATTTTCAGCTTTAAGACCCTTCTGTGTGGCAGTCTTCAGAACGTTTTAAAAGTAACAGAACATGATGCCTTTATTAGCTGTAGTGGTATTAAGTGTATTTAAGTGTTTGCTTTCGTAGAGATTGAAACTTGCATAAGGAAAACATGCCTATTATGAATGTTACTGACACAGGTTTGTGAGATTGAGATCCCAGCCAATTCTTGCCAACTGTTAGAGACGGGTGGGATATTCTGTATCTGAAGGCTGTGAATGAATGCTAAGCTGGGATCGCCTGAAGATCTAAGACAGCTCTGGAAGTCTTGCTTTTGCTTATCTTAGCTTGAGTCCCAGTTCTATTTCTGTGAATCAGATATATATAGGAAAAACTGGCTGCTGACATAATTGGAGTTAAAATGTTGCTTTACTGGCTGCAATTTACAATAATATGCAACTCTAAATATAAACATCTTTCTTTCAATTTAATTAAAAGTGATATATCATTGTTAAAGATGAGACCCCTGTTAAATAATTCAGTAGCACTTTATTTTATAACTCACAATGCATTATTTAAAAGTAGCTATATTTAGACAGACAACTCCCATTTAGTTTAAGGGTGTTGTATGTTTGCTGTTGTAGTAGTTGGTGATCAGTGGTTACATGAAACCACTAGAGCAAGGAACATCAGGGAGCTGCTCTTTTACCCAGCTAGTCCCTTTCATTCAAATTAGATTTGTTAAGCTTCACTTACTTGGTGGATGTGTTTGTAAGCTAAGGTTTTAATTAAATGGATTGGGTTTGTCTTACATCTAAGAATAGACTCTTGAAAGAACCGAAAGCATGTATATTGCATTTATCATTGATGCTCGTGGGCCATTTAGGACTGTGCTATTTTTCTCCAGAGGTTGCTTATTTACTTACTTGAAGCATTTCAGTGAGGTGGTATTGATTTCTTAGCTCAAAACTATACCTAAAAGTCTCTGCTGGTAATTGTTTTTATTTTACTTAAGGAAGATGTTATTTTTAGATGTTTTGGTACAGTTGATCATTTGTGAAAGCTACCATATGGTGATACTTTGCAGACAGAATCACTCAGGAGTGGATTTTTTTAATGTGTGTATAACAAGATTTAGGAAATATATGTACAAGAACAAACCCCTTTCACTAGCACAAACAGAAGCCTAAAAACTTCTAACATCTGTAGTTCTCAAAGGAAGTTTTTACTCTTTGCTCATTTCTCCCTAAATAAAAGCAATTAGTTGTTTAGCTGAGGACAGGGGGTGAATAAGAGAATGAGAAGATGAAAAGCAAGAGTACTGTATTGGCAGATGTAATTACACCAAAGTTTATTGCTTGTTTGTGATATGCTAATGATTGGTTCACAGTTCTATTTGGAAGACTTGTCCAGTTTTGCCATAGCTTACCCACATTGGATAGCAACTTTCTTGGCAAACTGTTTACTTGATTTCAGTGGAACTACTTTTACAGTCAGTTGCTAAGAGAAACAGATTGGTGATACTGCTGGACATCATTGTAACTTCTGTTATGGATGTAGTTTAAGTTTATCTATATCTATCTCTTACATTTTTAGACTACTTTAAAGGCTTATCTGTGTCAAAATGTGGCCATTTGTTAATTACCACAAACAGAAAACTTGGAGATCAACGTGTGCTGGTGTCTGCCAACTTGAGGAGGAGGGAACAAGTAGTGGTGTAAAGGACTAAAGGATTGTTTTTTAGGCTAACATGTTGTTTGTCACTAGGAACTGTTTGCTAAAGCCCCATACTTGGCAGTAGAGTGACACTGTAGCAGTAGGTACCTTTAGGGAAATCAGGACCAAAACTGATTAGAACTTCTGTGGGATTAAAGCCAGCATATTTAAGCATCATCTTTGAAGCTTTTGCATCTGTGGAGTTTGTATGTGTTCTATGGAGGAAATGCTAGCGAATAAATAGGTGACAGGTACCCTGTGAAGTTTCAGCACTTTTGAGCCAAAATCCCTAATGGAAACAACTCTTAGTTTTGTAATGTCTACTCATCTTTCCCCTCATTTTGGGAGACCTGAATTTTAGTACATAAAATGTGTCTCAGTAAAGAAAAAATTAAGAATACACATTTTGGTTTTATGAGAACTTTGGAAAACTGTAGTCAGACAGTTTTGAAGTAGTATATATGATGATACTGGGTTACAAACAGGGTTATATTGGAGATTGAAGTAATGGAAACTTCTCCATGTGTGTGTTAAATTTGGCTTCTTCATTTGTAAAGATGCTGGTTAAGACAGGCAGAGTTAGTGCCTTCCTTAAACAGATGACTTCAGTTCTTGGGGCTACAGCCTGAAAACTGCCTGTCATCAGCTGGCTTCTAGTTACTTTAAAGTTAATTGCTGCAGTGCAAAGCACATTCCTTAGAAAGATGCCCTTGCTTCAAGTTCTTTATAGCAGGAACATGTCGAGAAGGGAACTTTCAAATTACAGCTCACACCTTTTCTCTTTGAATTCTTTTCACCTTTAGGATCAGCACAAGATTTATACATGAAACAATCCCTGTATACTTGGGAGTATGGTTGTCAGATGAGCACAGTTAGTTCCCACTCTTGTCTTGAGTATTCTGCAAAAAACTGGATATGAAGAGCAGCACTTTTATCACTGACCTGGCTTCCTATTTTAATGGGTCCACGTCCAGTTAATGCAAAAGCTCTGTTGGATGTGTTTTGCTCTCAAATCTGCATTGAGTATCTGGCCTGTGTTTATTTTTGCATGAAGCAGACATTCCAAAGCAGAAAGTATAATTTAGGAAATGCAAGAAAATGCGGTGTATTTCTATTAAATGAGTAAGATAAATACACTTGTAAGGTATGTGGGACAAAGCTTTCTTCCTCTCCTTCATCACCAGTGTTTTTTTTTAGTAATGAAATTGCTGTAACATGGGAGATGTTCAGAAGCATGACTGTTACAATTAGTGGAGATAATATAGTGTTTAGTTAAATGTCAAGAGTTGTTACTTGAATTTTCTTATCTGAGTTATTAATATTTTTTTTTTGATATCTTAAGTCATTATGGAGTAATAAAAAGTAAATTAATTAAATTCCCCACTGTGGTTTTATTTGCCTAAACACCAGCCATTTAGAAACTGAGCCTTCAAAAAGTTTCTAACCTTTTCCATATGGTGACATTTGACAGTGCCAAGTCCCAGCAGTCACTTCCTGTTTGTTTCTGGTATACATTTCTCTCAGTTTACCATAGCTTATTAATTCATCTAAAAATTTAAAGTGATGTGAGTGATACCAGTGTTCAAATGCATGAGCGTCATTCTTTGCAATGTAATCTGCTTTTCCTCGTTTTAATGGTTCCTGATTTACTCAACTAAGTAGTAGTTCATTCCTTTCTGGTTAAGGAAACATGATTTTTTTAATGCACCAGAAGTTCTCAGGAAAATGCTGTGGTAGCAAAGTTTACCCCAGTGGAGATCCTTTATATGCATTAGGATTGTGTGACTGCACAGCTTCAAAATGCATTGTAATTTGTAACGTATTCTGCAACTGCAGTAATATGAATAGTGTCACTAGTGAGGAAGTGCACAGCAATCGTCCTCAAGTTCTTGGCACCTGGTAGTGTTCACAGAACAGACTGAAGAGGGCTGCAGGATATCTGTCTTCAGTATTCATATTTTCCATAATTTTCATTCTGCAATTAAACTGATGTACTGTATATCCATCCTTATAAAATATCTCAAAAATATCTCAACAACTTTTTTTCCCCCCCCACAACTGTTGTAAAATCAGGCAAATTTGTTTATCTCACCACATCCCGGGAACTTTAACCTATTTTTAAAGTGAAATATTCATTGATGTGTATTTCTGATACATGCAACATGCATATGTAGGCAAAGGGCAGTATGTTTAAGTTTTGATATGGATATATATATGATTCTGTTCTAAAGTAAACCAAGCAAACCAGTTTTTAGCATTAAATGGTGTGCAATATTTACTGCTTCTCATAATTGCCATGTGTCTACATAAGCTTTCAAAATAGAGTCTATTAAAGGAAAATATAGTCATGATAGTTTGGGGAGGTTAAAAATGACTGAACACACTATGCAGAAGTAAGCAGGGTTAGAATGGAAAGAGTTACACTATTTAAGGCACAGTGGTCATTACCACTCCAAATTCTGACACATGTTTGTATAAAACTGAAACGAAATCTGCGAAGGCATTTTAGTGATGCATGTATTGGCAAAGCTTAAATTGCTAGCTAAGTACCAGAAAGGAGGAGCTTGTAACATTTTTCAGTAGGTATTTGCAAACAGGTCTTCAAAGAATGTTACTTTTGAGGTTTTTTTTGGTGCTTGTTTCTGTGTGGTTTTTTTTCCTCCTTTCCTGGAATCTTTAAAGTATTAATGCTGTTTTGTACTGTGAGATAACATGAATTACCTCCCCCCCTCCCCCCCCAGCCAGCTGGGTGAGCTGTGAAGGTGGAAAAAAGATAATCACACTTTCATCTTTAATACAAGATTTTGATTATTTTATGTTTTGTTCCAAGGAGCTGGAGAATGCTTTTCTGTGAAAAAGATCTGGTGAAACACTTTGAGTTTATTTTGTACTTGAAGGAGAATTTCTGTTTTTTAAGAAGCAAAAGAAGAGACTTATTTAAGAATAAATGACGACTGGGAATCCCTTTCCGAGGTGCCTTATCTTGTGAAGTTCGTGTGTAGAGTCCTAGAGACACATAACAGCCATGCCAGAGTTCAAGAAAGGACTATTCTATAGCTGGGTCTTTATCCATGTAAGGCTATATAGATCATTTGCAAACATTTTGAATTGTTTCCAGCAGTTACGTCAGAATGCAGGATGCAAGACTCTTGTATGACTGCTGTGTGACTACTGGATGACTAGCTGGACTAGCCAAATTTTTTTGGATATGTAAAGCAGAATACCTAGAATTACAGTGGTTTTGTATTTGAAATAGTGATTAAAAGAACAGTTTGTCTGGCTATCACAAAGTCTTTTTCTGGAGAGAAGTCTTGAAATCCTCATGACTAGTTGAAGACAATAAAAGGCAGCTTAGACTAGTGTTCTTGCTCTGGAACACTCCAAAAGGCTATATATATATTTAAAAAAAACCAAAACAATGTTCTTCTCATTTTCTTTGTACTCTGACCAGCCATGCTTCTAGTAAGGGCTCTATAGAAGAGCATACATAGTTTGTAGACCTCAAAATCTTAGCAAAGCAAGAAGGTAATGTGTATATTCATTGATGCTCAGAATATGGAGCTTTGAGTATAAAAAAATGCTCTGTAGTCATGCTGTTTTGGTTGTTTTCCTCTGACAGGGATAATTAAGACATAGTTTAGTGTTGTCTTGTGAGAATACTTCAGTAGCTTACTTGCAAAGGAACTACAAGGCCAGTATTTTGTTCTCATTGGGGATTAAATTTTTGAGATTTTTTTATTATTATTTGTAAAGAAGGGAGAAATGATGTCAACAACTTCTTAAAGTTGTTGACAGCATGGCTAGTTTTGTTTGGTGCTTTTTCAGTCTGATACTTTGGTATCTGAACTTTGTCTTTATTAAGAGAGAGAACTCTTTCTTTCATCTTTGTATTTGCCACCTTTTTACATGGCTGTTTTATCCTTTCCCCTCTGGCCTTGAAAAAATCAGTTGCATTTTCCAAAATCTTCTTTTAAAAACCTGAAAGCAGGCTACTAAATACGTGCAGTAACCATAGCTGTATAATACTAAGTTCAAGCCATGACACTCAATTTACTAGCAATGTCGGGAAAAAAAAGAAAAAGGCCTGGCTTGGGGGCATCCATAAATTATATTCTCCATATCATACTGAAAAGAAGCCTCATTCTTTCTTAATGTAAACATTGCATTTATCACAGCAAACAAGCTTAGTGCTGACCCAAACCAAATATTATTTCATTGATATGCTAAAAATAAGATCACTACATTAGATGCTATTTGAAATGAATTAAAAGATTTATTCTAGTACGCTATTTGTGCACGTACTGAAACACTTCAGTCACCCTGTACACTTTTATGTGACTAATTACTTCTTAAAGTTAAGCTGGTGCTTAAGTGCTCATCAGATGTGGGTCATAAAAATTTTGTATATAAAGTGAGATCATAGTTGACATAAAAAACTTTTACCATGTGCGAATTATCATGATATATTGCATAATTATGAAGAAAGAGCAAAAAAAATTATTTTTCTAGCTAAGTTTTTTGTTTGAATAATATCCTTGTTTAGGAATATTTCACCACTTAGATACTGAAAGAACGTTAACAAAACCTGAGTTTATACTCTTGGGAGAGCTAGCATTATTGTAATGAATTCAGCAAGCTTTTACATTTGATGAGAATTTATTTGTTTGTTAGATGGGCAGCATGAGATTTATGATGACCTGGACAATTCATTTCCTTGCCTTTAAGCGCTTGGGGTTTACAAATTGTGTGAGATCGCACTACTTTATTGTCACTTAGCAACCTGAATAGGGTTTTGAAACTGAGTAGTAGCTTGTGGGTGGCAAGTCTCCCTATATATTTTCCGGGTGGGAAGCAGCAGGAGCCCCTCTGTGGGCAGCCACCAGGAAGGAGGATGTGTGCCCAGCGCTTGCCAGGGTCTTTCTAGATGTGCTCTCCGAGCAGAACTGGCTGTGCCCTCAGTGTCACTTTGCACTTCTGGCATAGTTCCGTGCTGGGAAGCTCTGCTGAGGTTTTTCATGCCTGCAGAGATTTAAGTGGTTCTAAAGGACTGTCATGCTGCTCTGGTCAGTTGTGTCCTGTTGTGTGGTTACTTAAATTTAGTAACTGAGTTTGAGTGGCTTCAGTTTGACTGCTGGTAGGCCTTACTGCTGCTGTGATCCTCTGGAATGAGAGGAAGGTCAGTGGCTTGTCTGCTTGTAAGAAGGGTGGCTTGCTCTGGTTCAGCTGCGGATGTTGGAAAGGATCAGCATGGCTATCAGCAGGCCCAGGTGCCCGTCAGCCAGAGACTTCTTTCCTCCCTGTGCACACTCTCTGTTGCCCGTGAGGATGGGCACATACTTCTGTGTTTGTTTCAATGCTCCCATAGAGACATCTTCCTTTGTGTTCTATTCCTCCTTTCCTGCCTGCTGCTGTCACGGTTTCTTCAGGAATTTGAACAGAGAAGGAGTGACATCCCTTTTCCTTTCAGTCTATGCCTCTGCAAGATTGCTCCCAACAGTTCCCATAAAGAGAGTAACTGCCAAAAACCATGAAGTTTGTTGGGTGTGGAGTCTTGGAGAGAGTGCAGATATGAGTTTGCTTCTTTTAATAGTTTCACCCTTCACTGCTCCCTCCTTCAATGTACTGATCAATCCTGGGAGCAGATGGTTCACTGTGGAGCTATTGACTTGGAAATTAATGCACCCATTTTGCTGTTTTTTTAGCTATTGTCATTTTTTGCCTGAAGCAAAATCAGGGAGCTCTCTAGACAAACATTGATTGGCTTCAGTCTCAGAGATCTATTAAAGTGAATAAAAGAGAGCACAAAGAGTAAAAGGGGGTTTGTGAGTCAAGGATCTGAAAGACTATGGTGGTGGTCATGGTGTAAACAGTTTTGTTGTTTTTTGTGGTTTTTTTTTGTTTTGTTTTGTTTTTTGTTTTTGTTTGTTTGTTTGGTTTTTTTTAAATTGTATACAATGATATATTTATAATATGTGGATTCTGCCTGGGGTGAATGCAGACGGGATTCAGATCTGTAGTGTGGAGCTAGTGTGATTTACTTGGGTGTGAGATGAAGAACCAATGTTTCTGATTAAATCTGAACTTTCAAGGAAGTAAAAAATATTTTCCCCATTTGCCCAGCTTCTCATTACAAAACCAGGAATAACTTTCAGAACCAGAATTTTGGAAAACCTCTTCATATACCTCAGTTGACTTCATCTTGGATTTTTTGGTTGTTTGTTGGTTGTTTGGTTTTTTAAAAATTGGTTATGTATGGATGTTGGGCTAATAAACATGATTCTGTGGTGCTTCTGGAAGCAAAGAAAGGACTTTTACCTGTACAGAGTCCACTGGTTAACATTTTGTAGAGAGAACATTGACCAAAATATGCCTAAAAACTATGTGTGGGTAAGATAAAGTTTATACCTGAGATGGTTTGCTGCTTAGGCTGGTGGTCTCCAACCCTCCCTGATCCACTGGCAAATAATCTTTCAGAAATTTAAAGGCACGTTACACAAGTTAGGGTCTTTGTGTGTATCCTGTCTACTAGATGACAAGTCTTTTCCTTGGCCAACTTTGTAATTCTATAAAAGGCATTAAAAAAATCCTTCAGGCTTCAGTGCGTTGTCAGGTTTCCATCTATGACGCTGGTGCTGTATTGCAAGACTCTGTTCTGCTTCTTCTTCAGCATTTCAAAGGAACTGAAGGTACTAGTAAGTACAGAACTTCTGACGAGCTCCTGTCAAAAGCAAGCTATTAAATGTGCTGGCAATGTCAAGCTGTATGTTTAAAGACCTGTCAGTGCTTTTGTGTATTATCTTATGTTACCTGCTGTTGCCAGGTAAATGCAACTACAGTGAATAGCTTTTTATTTTTTTTTTTTAAATACATAATTTTTATTCCAGCTTCCTTTAAGCTTTGTGTTTTTCCACATTTCCAGTTGTGATCATGTGTGTTCTTCAGATGATCTTACTTCTTGCATAGAGAGCAGTATTTAGAGCCCAGTAGTTCTGTGCACGTGTGTGTGTGCATGCAAACCAATATTTTATATGTCTTTTGCTTACACTGTTTAGGGTAAAAAAAATAATTTTTAAAAATTTTATCTTCATATGGTTGCTGTGTACACCATTGAGGAGGAGATAAAAGGAGTTAACAATATAGGTTCTACTCCTTCATCAGCCAGGGATCTGCTGCCAACAGTTTTACAAAAGGCTCATATTTCAAATTGCCCTTTGAGATTTTGATAAATCTGTGTCCCTGAGAAGTTGTCTCACAGTGAGGTGTTGGAAATGACAGGGAAATCTTATACTTTTCTGTTTGAGTAAAAATAAATAAAAATAAGTCATAGCCAGGGCAAGAGGCATATGAGCTTCTGCTGAGTTTTGTTTCAGATGATTATACCTTTTCTTTGAAATACACCTCAAGGTTATTTGTAGCTGATCTACAGTTTAAATTACTGTGTATAGGTATAAGAGGTCATAGAGAGGGACTTTTTATCAAAAAATATTTATGAATGTTGTTACAGGATCGTAATAGTAATCTGGGTTGGAATACACTTTGGGAGGTCATCTGTCCCACCCCCATGCTCAGGGCAGGGATATTTTCAAGGCAACATTTGGTTGCCCAGAGCTGTGTCTCTCTGAATGTCTTACAGATTGATAGAATGTTCCTGATTTATTACAAATTATTCTCTCTCAATATATTCTCTCTTCCTTTTACACAGCTGTTGAGGGTTACCTGTGTCTGCTGAGGAAGATTTGTCAGTATTTAAAGGCCTGATTAAATACCTTCAGGAGCAAAAAAAAACCAAAAAAACCCAACAAACACCCCTCTCTCCCCAAAAAACCCCAAAACTTTAAGTAAGGTCTTAAAAAAAGAAAGTGCTTTTCTTCTCTTCTCCCATACTTCATAACATGGGGCAGGAGTGAAATGATGTGGTTGCTGTTTATTTATCGATTCAGTAATGTGCCAGTGTACACTTATTACACCTAATTAGGAGTGTTCTAAATAACTTGTTTGCATTACAGATACGGCTATATGATTGCAGATCAATGGCACGGAATTATGTCACGCCTTATCAAGGTCTAAAGTCTTTCTTCTCTCTCTAAATTAAATCTCCCTGTCCTGATAGCTTTTTTTGAAAAGTCTCCCTTCTATGGCTTTGATTTATTTGCTGTGAGACTGTATGTATGCTGATTTAGTTAATACTTGAAAGTTAGATTTCGAAGAGGGACGCAGGGCTTGGGGAAGCTGGGATGTGCTGTAAAAGGAAATTGCAAAAATTTAAATAATTGCCCACTTTTATATTTTTATTTTGTTTATTTGTTTGTTTCTTGTGTCATTCTGTATCACATTTGATGACCTAGGATTTGACAAAGGTACAGTTCATCAAGATGCAATTGAGGGTGCCTGGATGGTGCTACACCATTTTCACCATTCTTCCAACATCACTGGGTCTGGTGATAGAGGTAGATATTCACGTCTTGGAGGTGGTGACACATGACTCAGAAGTCACGAGTACGGTACAGAAAAAGACCCAAATAAATGCAGCAACAAAATGTGTGGCACTGGGACTTTGCTTCTTGGCCATTCATGTTTTGGTTATACTTTTAATGCTTTCCCTCTGGTAAGTTGTTTATCATGGAAATTATTATCAAGTTTTCAATCTGTGCAGTTTAGTTGATAGACTATATCTTTTGTTTGAGCTCAAGCTTCATCTTTCATTTTATTTGACCTCTGACCACATAAACTTTGTCGGTTGTTGCTAACACCACTTGTCAGTTTTACCACAGCACATGATGATGAAGAAATACTGATCCCAGCTCTTCTCCCCAAGGAGTTAAGCAATACTAAACCTCTGATTCTTGGTGTGTGCAGAATTTTGTCATGTATGGAAAAGCACTTCTGTGTTTTTCTTTCCTTGGAGAGATATGTAGTGTAATTTAAACAAAAATAAATTTATAGTAAGCTATATGACAAAAAGATGCAGTATCCACAGAAAAAAATAGTAATTGGTAACACTGAATGTTGTTTGAAAAATTTGATCAATGATTAGAGCCTAAGAATGTATGCAATGTTGTATTAGAAGCACATCTAAAAGAACTTTTGTTCTTTATATACTACATAGTGTATAAAATTATAATTCATCTTGATAGTTACAAATAAGGAAAAAGGTTCTGACACCTAAGGTTTAATGGTGGCTTTTGTTTTAATTGCTAAATTGCCTTATTCTTAAATTGAATGGTTGACAATCACTAGCAGTATCTTATAATAGACTTTGTTTTTCTGTTCTTTAGAGCCTCCTAAATTTCATTGAATCTGCACTTTATTTTTACTCTAGGGAATAGAGCTTACGGGGCGATTTCTGTACATGCTATCTGAAAATTTCTTGTTCTCAGTTTTAACAGATATGCTATGATGTTGTTAATTGATTAAAAAAAATTATGCCCTTTTATATATCAGCGATAAAATTAATTCTAAACTGAAACAAGAATGTGGTCTTGCATGTTTTATTGCTCAGAGTTAATATATAGTGAAAGCTCATTTGAGAGTATTCAGGAATAAATGCTGCTCATCATTGCAGTCTCTTGGCAACCTGTGCTGGGTTCATTGCATATAGGCAAGCAGCTGCCTGAGCATTGGTGGGAGGTTATCTTTGTTATTTTCACACTCTGCATAGAGGAGAGTTTGATTTGAAATGTCAGCATCCTGGGATTTGAACAATGGGGATAGATATGCTTAACGTTCCTAAAAGCTCCAATGTAAAAGAGTGCAGGATGCAAAGGGCACACTGCACATTTCATCAGTGCAGTTGAAATGGAATTTAATGTGTGGAATAGCTTCCTTTTGAAGGTAGATCAAAGCAGAGGCAGAGGATTGTTTGCAAACAAGAAAGTAATTTCATATTTTTTGGGGCAATGTCTTGGAGTCCTGGAAGTACACATCCTAGTGAATGCTTAACTTGACTGCCTGTCTCAGTGACCTCTAAGTCTTTTGTTTGTGCCTTTACATGGGCATAATGTTGCCAATGAACAGGACTGTTCTTACAGCTTCTAAGGGTGCGTTCATGTGTCATCACAGCCAACTGAAGCTTAGCGAAGGAGAGGGTGTTCAGTGCGTCAGCAAGCAAGGATGTAGTACTTAAATCACTTGTGTGTAAGCTCCTGCTTCAGACAGAGAACCAGGCACAGAAATAAGGAGTATGTGTGGAGTAGAAGTAAGAGTAAGAAGTGTGATTTTAGCGCTTTGTGTAGAGTTCTTAGTATGCACCTAACCTGTGCTCATAGTAAACAGTTGATCACACTGCAAAATTTCATAGCAAATAAGAAGCAGGATTTAAGTGCCTGCAGATCTTGCTCTCCATTGCACATGTGTACCTAGAAATACCATAGGGCAGCTTGCTCAGGAAAATTACCTGTGGGAGTTCCATGTCCAGCTCCATATCCCATATTGCCTGTTGTAATGGCTTTGTGACAGCTGTTCTCCCAGAAGAGAGGTACTTAGAGGACAGGCTTTATTCTGTGGGTGGATCTTGAAAGGGACAATATTGCCTTGAGGGCAGTGTTTGGTCTCTGAAATTTTTCATTCTTTTTCTGCAATCTGTAGCTTCTGAGGCACTCCTTGTTTGTTTTCCTTGTTTTCTTCAGGTGGGTCTCTTCTATGAATTTAGTATATTTCTAATTGCTGCTGTTGGAGGCCAAATAATAAAATGTGACTGCTTATCTTAAAAATCCAGCTACTTCTTTCCATCTTTCAGGAGTGAAATGATGATGTTCTAAGCTTTATATGTGTTTTGAGGATAAGAACATGTTTTGATTTTAAAACATTTATTACCCTAATCATTTGCTACACAAACAGGGAAGGTGTAGTAGGCTGGTGGGATCTGCCATGAGTAAGCTGTTTGAAGTTGTTTTCTGTTCTCGTGGCTTTTCTTTTCTAAAACAACTGGATAGCTTCAAAGGGTTTGTGTTGCAGGGAACACCAGGGTGTGTAGGGTGCTGGGCCACAGTGATGATCAGATATGGCAGAACACCGATCAACCGATCAACAGCTATTTTCTTGGCTGGGATGAATGTCGTGACCTGTGGTGAAAGCAGCAGTGTATGAATCTGTGTTCAGGCAGGATCTGTGCTCTCCCTGCTCATCAAAAGGAGGAACTCTCTTCCAACTTTGAAACAACCAGCTTTTTGGGGGTGTAAGTGGATGCTCTCACCAATCATTTTACAGCATGTACTTCACAACTACTTTTCCAGTAAAACTGTGCCTCTGCATTTGATGGTGGTGATGATGATGATAATTATTTTTATTGTATCATGCTTTACCCCTTCAGTTGATAATGTCAAGGAGGTGTCTCTCTGGAGGATAGCAGTGCTGCAGTGAGGTGTTCTCACTAGCCCTGAATGAACTGCTTGCCTTCTGAATCCAGTGCAGCCGTCTTGGGCTTTGTTCCTAACAGAGCTAATTAGTTGGGGCATTACATCATGCTAAAGCAGTTATCTTGCTTCCAGTTCCAATGTGCTTCATTTAGCGATAGCTCACATATCTCTGCAAAATACAGCATTGTATTGTTTAGGCCAGTCCCAAAATACTTAGGAGGAGAGATTTATAACAGGGTGGTCAGTTCTGCTTCCTTATTTCTTTGGTCTGTGTACAGTGGTGAATTAGCTCCTCAGTTTGGGGGGATTCTTCTACACTGCTTGCAGGCCTGTTTTCTACTCCTCCTTTTTTCTTGTTTGTCTCTGTTTGTGTCAGGACCAAACTCACCTTTCTGCATCCTAACCAGCCCTTGGTGTTTTGTTCCCCCACTCAAAGTAATGATTGCCCTAGGAGTGGCCTGCCTTCCCTTGTCTCTGTGCTTATTTAGGAGTGTGGTAACTGAAAGATTGCATGGAGAGGGAAGAGGGTATCGTGTACTTCCACTTGACCATCAGAGGAGAATCCAAAGCTTAATGTATTCTGTGTAGGAACAGTATTTGCCTTTTCCTGCCTGCATGGTACAATGAAGTACCACTAAGCAATGTGCAGCAACACTCCAGAAGCATCCTGGTAATCACCTTACTTCATTCAGAATCTGAGATCAGTGGAAGAGGAAAATGTCAGGGGGGTTGGACCTAGATAATCTTTAAGGCCCCTTCCAACCCAAGCTGTTCTAGGCCTCTATGATTCAATGAAGAATTGTCTTCTGTTTTCAGCTTCATTTTTTTTTGCAACCCGCGTCCCCAGTAAAGAGTTAGTGTAAAGCTTGAGCAGAAGTAGATTCAAAGTGCCCTAGTCCAAGGAGAAATGCTGACAGTTTAAGATAGTCTAATCAGGATCAGAGCTTCCCTGGTACAGAATTTTCCAATGTGTGTTTGTTGCCTTTTTTATTTGTTTGTTTTGTTTTTAATTGTCCCCTGACCTAAGAAATACAGTTATTGTAGCTAACAATACTGTTATAACACAGTGACAAAATCCAGATAACTCGAAGTTGGGCTGACACTTGATCCTTTACTCACACTATTGTTCCATAATATTTTTTCCTCCATGACATCATGAACTATGAAAGTGCCAACATTTTTTTTAACTGCTTAGCCTTTCCTTCCTTCATGCTATAACCTTTATGTTTAAAAATAGCTTTTTTTCTTCTTTTTCTTTAATTTCTTTTAAAATTTAATGTACATTTCAAGAGGAACCTGGTGACCATGTGAGAACGTTTAACACATTAACATGTGCTTTACCAGCACATATTCCAAGTAGTTGTCACATACATTTATCTGCAGGGGTACAATGACATTTTTCTCAGCAGCTGTATCCATGACAACAACTGGGAAGGTCCATGCCTCCCCTTTAGTTTTCAGAAGAATGTGAATTCTTACCTTCCTAATGGAAGGCCCAGAAGCAAAAGCTGTGCGATTTTAATCATGGCATATTCTCTTCAGTCATTCAGTAATGACCACTCCCAAGTGTTTTAGTGTCAAGAAGTACAGAGAGAAGAGAAGTCTCTGTTTCATGACCTGCTATAACCAAGGAGGTATTGTGGAAGTATTTGAAAAATAAGGGTACTCAGGAAGTTTGTTTTCAGTATGGAAATCTGTACAAGGTACGTAATATAAACACTTATGGTCAGAGATATGCAGAAGAGGGTATCATTTCAAAAGGCATTTTTGTACCACAACAGAACTGTTCTCCCTGTGTGCCTAACAATCAAAGTTGCTCCCGAGTAGTGCTCTGTCTGTCTGTCAATGTCATCTTTAAATCCAGTGAACAGTATGTAAAGTAGTACAGAAGTAGTAGTTGGGTCAGCTCTTCATGAACACTCAGTATCCAGCAAATCCAAACTGACTTATTTGCATGCCTAAATGGGATTTGTTGGTGCTGAATGCTCTTGAAAATTTGAGAGTGTTTAAAGCAGTCTGTTCTCATGAACAGAAGAGAAGATGGAGAATAAAACAAATAACTTTATTTGGCCTTAAACAGAAATCTGACTTCAGGGACAAGGCTAATATTCATACCCTGCTAATATATGGGCTGTAATTTCTTAGGAGATGAGATTTTGATTGCTGTGAAAATGAAGGTATAAGATTTATTGCTTTGGGAGATTTAACATCCATTTTTATACCTCTTCATGGTGTCAAAGAACAGTGTACTTTGTATGCTGTTCTCACAGTAGTTTCTGGACCTCCAAGAAGAGGCAACTTATACCGGATTTTCAGATCACTTGTTGCTTTAGGAAACAAGAAACACTGTGACAGAGGGTAGAAGTATTTAAATGGATTTATTCATAGTTACCTGTACAAATACTGTCTATTTTTTTTCCTCAGATGAATGGGAGTGTGGGAAGTAGGATAGAAGACAGCTTGCTTACCTTTTCTGCTTCTTGCTTCCTGGTGAGGAGTGGAGAGGGGAAGGGGAATTGGTACCTTTAGTTTTTGGTGAATTTCGAGAGAGCAGGGAAGCCATAAAAGAGATGGAAGGGGATGGAAGGGCTTCTGAAGAACATATGCAGTTGAGGAAAGCCCTGAGAATTGCCAATGTACAAAAAGATTTACCCTTACCTCTTTTTAGGTTTGCATGTAAGCCTCTCTAGGGAGAGGCTTACATGCAAAACTTTTAAATGTTTTACTTGGTAGTTCTGAATTTTCACTATTTACAGGTTTATTATACATTATAATGAATTTCCAGGGTTCAGAGCTGTTTTGTGCCTTTTGCTATGCTCACCTGGAGGAAAAGGAGGTAGTGGCTGGCTGGCTAATGATTCTGTTATGCCACCAAACCTCTGTTCATGACCATTTAGGCTAAGATCAAAAGCTTTTCCATTCCCAGGCAAGAAGAGGCAGCTGTGACAAACTCAGGAATCCCAAAGGACAACCTGGATCCTCCTCTAGAGAGACATCATTCCCCAAAAGAGAGAACAGCATGTCTGGAGAGGCTGGTTACAAAGCCATTACATGGAAAATCTTTCAGTTTACCCATCAGGGCATACACAAGCCTAGCTTATCTGATGATTTGTGAGAGGAGTTGGAGGCAAGATAGAAGCCCTTGGGAAGGGGGGAGAGAAAGTCAGATTAACATGGGTTCTGGAGTGGAATAAAGAGAGGTCTTTTCTACCTCATTTTGAAGCTTCTGAGCTGTTCCATGAGAGAAAGACCAAAAGACTTCTTGCTGGAAAGGATGTTGGGATGATGTCTGTTTTGTTTTGAGCTCCCAGACTACCAGCAAAAGACTGCTGTAGATCTGCCCCAGTGATTCAAACCCCAAACCTTTAATCTTTTCTTGTGAACAGCTTCTTGTGAATTTTAGTGAATGAAGTAAATGGAAGTTCCTAATCTTGGCAAATTCATGGGTATGATAGATAATATGACACTCTTATCCTTGCAGGAAATGAAAAAAAGCCTTGGAAACCAATTAATCAGAAAAGCAATTAAAAAGAGATCACTTCTGTTTCACGAGCATAGTTGCCTTTAAGAGAACTTTGATTTTGATCTTGCAAATAAAAGTGGCAGGGTAAGAACTGGCTGTCCTTTTTGGAATTGCAGTTGCTTGAGTAGTTTATTATTGTGGGACTTGTGAAATGTCCTTGGTTATATGTCCACAGACACCTTCTATTGGAAGTGTTTAACCAGAAGAAATATATGTACAGTAAGTGTCCATGAGTTTTCAATAAGATGACCCCAGAGAATGACCTTTGGATGAAGCACGTTGGCTGGGCATCTGCCCAGGTTCTCAGGTTCTTCTCTGTTTCTCAGCTATGAGTGTCATGGTTGGAGGGGTCAGCTTCCCGTTTCTGGGGGGAACTGACGGGCAGCACCTGCCACAGTGAGTCAGCAGGGCTGGACTGGCATTGGCCGTGGCATTCCTGCACCTGTCAGGAGCGGGTGCGAGCCAACCTTTGACAGTGTCAAAGGAAGTAACAATTCAAGAATAGTGGCACACTCCACAGTTGGTATTTTACTGCTGTGCCCTGAGTTAGTGCTCTAGGAATCTCCTCCCATCCCTGTTATTGGGAGCACAGTGCTTGCTTCTGTTCTGCAGCTGCTTTTTCTTTTTAGCTTCAACATTTGTTACATCATTTCATTGCGAATGATGTTTGGTTTATGCTGAATGCATACCTGATGGAACTACTCATTTGAGTTCTTGGTCTCTATGCCAATAAACAATATACCTTGGCAGCACCCAGCATTTTTTCCCAGTGAACATGTCAATGGTTTCAGGGACTGGATGGCAGTAAAAACTCATGGATGACCTTGAAATAGGTGTATTTTCAATGATCGCTGCACTTTGTTGTTTGGTTTTTTGGTTTTTTTTCCCCACTTAGTAGCTTTTTGTCCAACAAATTTATCAAAGCCAGAAACATAAGTTTTCTGAGAAAAAACTGTATGGAGCCATAATTCAGCAGTTCAATGAACTTCTTAGTTTCAAACCTCAGTATTACTTCAGTGAATCAATTTATCAAGAGAACAGGCTATTTCACTAGAAAGATCTGAAAGAGGGATAATTAACTCTGTAGCTGGTTCTGTCTGTCTGTCTTTTGTCCAATGGGGTCTGGAAGCAACTTAATAGAATATAAAGTATTTTAAATTTCATTATCTAAAATTGCTTTCCTTAATTCTATTCACTTTACATGTTGTAACACTGAATTAGTATATATTCTGTTCAGAGCTGCTAATGAACTACATTCTCTTTACCTGGTTACTCCTAGGCTTCTCTAATAAAGTAATGAACTAATTACCTTCAGAGTTGAGGTACAGCAGATGTATCTGGAAAGGTGTCTGGTAATAATGGTGATAATAAACAAAACAGATCGTCATCTGTTTTGTTGCAGATAACAAACAGTGTAACAGTGGAAAAGAGTCTAAACTATGGAGTTTTTTGGGGGGTATTGTTTGAGAAAAAGGGAGTCTGTTTTTTGGTAATAATATAATTTTCCAGCTAAGCCTTCTGCCATTTAGGTTCACACTGTCCATATATCATGTCCATGCAACATTTATTAAGATAGTTTTTTTGAATAATTGCTTCATAAATGCAAATAGTAATACATCTTTCATTAGAGAATTCATATTTTTTTTGTAATGCTTTGCCTTCAAGAAATTGCTTTGTGATGCAAATAAATATAGATAATATCTATCATCTGAAATGTTTTTAACCATTAGTCTGAATATAAAACCATCGTGCTTTTTGAGGTGAAAGCAGATTGTCAGAAAAGCTATATGAAAAATTAATTAAAAAGCTATTTTGCTAAACCAAATTGTTTTACATAAAAGTTGTGCAATACCTACAGCTAACATAAGATAATACAGGGAAATGCAGCTTTTGTGTTGTGAATGTGATTATCTCTTTTATAATCTCTAGAAGGATTAGTTAAGATGGGATCATGTCTCTTCATTTCAGTGGCACCAAGGTTAGTCATCTACTTTATTACCCACATTCCCTCTATAGCTAGTGGAAAGAAAAAGGTGCTTCTCCAAAGCAATTGCTCTCATTTGCAACCCTCATCTTTTGGGCTTCCCTTTTATTTTTCATCACTTCCTATTATCTGGCCAGGTTTTACTTTTTTCAGTCAGTAACGGGACTTGCTAACATGGAGCCTGATGAGTGTCAGGGGTTTCTATAGGATACTGCTCCTTCCCTTATCCCTCTTCACAGTAATTAAGTTTGGGTGTGTATGATCCATTCATTCTCTTCTCCTGTAATGTACATAACTGCTCCGAGTAGCTGGAGATGATCTATTCCTCTTCCAAGAAGGTGACAGGTTTGGTGCTCGGTAGGAATGGAGTTACCAAGTCCTACCTAGCATTTAGGTCACCTCCTAAAATGCTGCATTAATTACTTTAGAAGAGCTGGTTAAATAAGAACCTGAACAAAGTAGCTGTGTATGTGGATAGCAAGAGCATTTCAATCACAAATAACTTTCTGAATGCTCACAGTCAGGTTTTCACTCCCTGTTCAAGGCAAATCTCACAGATCTAATCTTTCTCGTGCCCTTTCCCACTACATGAAAATGACTTTTAATAGGGTAGTTCTCCCAGTTTAAGACTACTGTGTAGAAGTACAGTGTCAAGTGTTTTGTAATTTATTTTGTTAACATCTTCATGGAAGGGACGTATTAAAATAGCATGGGAAAGGGAATTGCATTTTCATTTACTAAGCATATCAGTGAATTGAATTTACACAAGACTTAGGAGCTCAGCTGACTTCTGCAGAGGCAAGCACTGTATATTAGGCTTTAAAATTGTTTGCAAAACACGGAAAATGTGTCTTGTAAAGAACACCTGAGCCATTTTACTTTCCTTATGTCTAAGTAAATATATAATTTGTGTAGAAGAGGCACATTTAATGAGAACAAAGGCAAGTGTCATTCCTTGGTGCTGGAATATAAATAACTGATTTTTCTTTATTAGAAGGTTGCTTTAATCAACTCCTGGTTTAGAGAAGAAAAGATACGATTTTTTAAAATATAGGCACTAGTTAAAGATGTAAATAGAAGTTTTTAGGATGTGTAGACAAGTTAAAGTGTCATGTCAAGTGGTTGAGGTGATGTGGGAAGGCAGAGGGCTTTTGTTCAGTAAATATTATAGTATTTTCACTTCTTCGTGTTGCTTCCATGCTTTTTCATACCATCCTTTACTCCAGTGCATTTGGACTTCAGTCACTTGTGTCATTGCATCCACCCTCCTTTTTTCTTCATATGTGTCATTATCCTCCCTTTTCTGTATTTTGGGTTCCCACCTGTGTCACTTGTGCCTTTCATATTTCAGTCCTTAAATTACCCATGAGGTAGAGGTTATCCATTGCAAGGAGGCTTTTGTGGGAACATGAAAGCTGCTGGGAGATGAGCAGAAACTCTTTTCCTGGGATTCATTTATTTTCTTTGTAACTCCCCCACCTCTTACCTGACCCCCTGGGCAGGCAGCGAGGAGGAGCAGGAGTGGCTGCTCCCTCCTTTAAACTCCTGATGGTTCAGTCTCATGTTTCTCTCCAGTTTGAACCATGGCAATACTGATAAGAAATGCAGATGTTTAAAAATATCTCAAAGAGCTGAAAATATTTGTAGTGTAGCTTTTTATTTACTCATAGATGGAAATTTAGATGGAAATTCTCTTTTCCTTCAAAGTGTTGTGCTCATGGAACATCCCAAACTGGAAGCTCAAAATATTGCTTTATATAGCAGCATTTCGCTCTGCAGTTTAACCAATCGGGTGAATTCTTTCTATATTAGATTATGTGGGGAGTAATAAATCTGACTGAGGGCAGTGGCATATAAAAACCTTGAGAGGCAGAATAGCCACAGTACATACTTGAAATCTTCTATTTTGCAGATTTGTGGGAAAACTACTGGGAAATAGGAGTTAGACTAGACTTTTGGTTTTGTCGAAGACATAGTTCTAGAGAATCAGTGAAGCAGTAAGTATTGTAAGAATATTAAGATTGTTAACTGTATCTGTAAAACCAGATTTCTATATAAAGGCAAATGTGTCGTAGAATGATGGATTTTAACTGAGCTAATGTAAGCAGTAACATATAAGTTTAGTAAACTTGTACAGTGAGCAGAATTTCTTCTAAAGCAGATGTGTTTTATAATCATCAGTATGTTGGAGGAAATCATACTGATTTCAGTATTTCTCAACTCCTCTCGTTTTATGTCTATTAATGCTTTATCTTTTGGTTCGTTGCCATTTTTTATTATATTTTTGTATTAATCTACAGCTATCTGTCTTTCTCTGTGTCATACATGCCGTTATCTGTAACTGATTTACCTCAGTAATAAGCAGTGGATATTTTGTTATTTGTGCAGCACCTGTCTTCTTACATTTTCTTTAATTGAAGGTATATAAATGTCACTTACCTGAAACTATTTTACCCTGTTCCTCAGTGTTTTCTTCTCAAACTTTTCCTACTGACCAATAATAGCAAAGATCCAGAATATTGCTGTGCAGGAATCAAACTTATATTTTTGTGTTGCTGCTGGAGGTACAAAAATATTATCCTAGTTTTATTTTGATCCCAGATTTTATGAAGATGGAAATGATTAGTGATGAATGTTTAGTGTAAAACATTGCATAATGAGTTATTACAAGATAAATGCTCCATGGTTTGTGACTGCCTTCATACTAATTTTCTTAATTATTATGTCAATTAAAAAAATATATTTTGGCAACAGCTAGATCATCAGCTTTCTCTTGAGTCTTTTTTACACAAAAGTCAGATACTTTAAATTTTTACTGAAATAACTATGTACTTGATGTTGTTGGAACAGGTATTTAAAACCTGTCAAGGAGAGTATTATATTATGTTACTGAATACTTACTGATGTGTACTAGAAGAAAAATTGGTAGTTTAAAATACTTTATTTTCAAAGCACAAAGAAGCAAGATAAGTTGCCTGTTGAACACACAGCTGCATTCTTCTTTTACGTAAGCTACTATTAAATGTCAACTCTTAGCATTGTATAGTGTTAAACAATTAAATAGGTTTGGTTTATTGATGTTTCTATTATGCATATTCTGTCTGCATTGCTATGAAGCAGGCATGTCCTCTGAATATCATGATCATCAAAAATATCTTCTTTAAATTGTTCATGTCATTAACGAGTTCTAGTAAAAAACTGTAAAATACTAAACATAAAATTAAATCAAAGAAAAAATTTCCCATCTCAGTCTTCACTTCTTGTAGTACTTATAAGTTTCCCATATAAGTACTACAAGAAGTACTGTAAAAATGGGAAGCCCATTTGGAATCAATGAAGTATTCCCCCAGGAGAAGGGAAAGTACTATCATATAGATGAACAGACAGACTTTCCAAAGATTAAGGCAGATTAAGCACATGGGTTGTCTCTGTGATGCTTATATGGTTATGGAAGATCCACTTGCTAGGATGTAGAGTCAAAATGCTGGATAAGGTAACAAAGGGAAAACCTGAAATACATCCATCAAAAAAGTGCACAAGTAAATGCATTGCATTGTTTGCAGGAGATTTTGGTCAATTCAGACTTGTATGAAAGCCATGAAAACTATCAAGTTCCATTATTCAATGGAGCTTTTCCTGGTCCTGTGTTTGATACATCTGCCTTGCTAAAGTTACTCCAGTGTAGTTAACTAATGAGGTTGCATGACTTGCTAACATGTTTGAAAATTCCATCTGTTTTTTTCTCATCTCAGCTTCACTGGAGAGCATATTTTATCAGAAAGCTTACCATTTTTCTGTGGTTTGGGCAGAGTTTTGCAAAACTATTAGGAATTGCACTTTTCTCTGATTTCAAGTGAGGTTTTGCAAGTTCTTTTTCTTTTATGTCTTCAATGCAATGTTTTTCACTCAAACTACCAGGATGGTGAAGCCATTCTGATTCTATTAATTATTGGTATCTGCATTCAGAGATGAATCATAGAATCATACAATATTCTGAGTGGGAAGGGACTCACAAATTAATGCTTCCCATGGTGCTTTGCTTTGATGTTTTTTTGGTTTGTTTTCTTAAAATTTTATTTTATGTTGATGTTGCATTTGCTTCCCTTAATTATGCTGGTGCGGTTTTATGGTTTTCTCTGCAAATGAGATCTTTGACGTGATCTGGGATGAAAATAACTTAAGAATTAATTTTTTTTTTTACTCAGTTATTTCATTGATCCAGGCTGAATCCCCATAGTTGACAGAGGGGTGGAATACAGGTCAGTATATGGGTGACGGACAATGGGAAGGAGAGGGTGAGCATCTTTAGACTGAGTTTGCAGGCAGGAGCCAACCTGTTGTGCATACAAGTTAAGTTTCCTACCTTGTCAAGAGAGAGAGGAAGATGCCTCTGAAGGCCTCCAGAGGGAGATCCTGTCTACCTCAGTTGAAGTGCCTCAAGTTTAAAGGGGATTCAGAGTAAAGCTCATAGTATAATTAAGATTACCAGTAAATTCCATACTGGCTGCTGCACCTCCATCATGAAAAATGTCTAAAATTAAGTGGATTTGTTTCCCATGAAAAAAATCTATTTACATTTCCAAGTGTTAATAATAATTTTTATTTTAAGCTTATGATGCTAAATTTCACTCCTGAGTTCAGATATTCCTATTTATAAACATATAACTCTATGTCCCTAAAATATATGTGAAACAGGGAATATGTTTTATTTTTCATCTGTGCTCTATGTCGATATCCTGATTACTATTTAAGGAAATAAACTGTAAAGTAAGGCAAAACAGCTAAAAATAGGACCCACTAACTAATACACACTCATCCAAGTAGAACATGTGGAAAACTTCCGCTGAGCATGCTGGAGATTTATTTTACAAAAAAAAAAATTATATTAAACTGGGGATAAACACAGCCTTTTAACAGAGGAGGGGAGCACGCCACTTTCTTAGTTTAAAACTAGCAAGGAAATGGAGAAAGGAAGTGGGAAGTTTGTGCAGCCTGTGTAGTGAACTTGGTTTGGCTCAAAAATAATTGCGGGTAAAATTGGGAACCAGAACCAAGTGAGAAGAAAGCTGGGATGTTCTCTTAGGGTGTGTCCGTATATCTATTGTTTTCATGCCATGTCAGCCCAGTGGTGAACTTAAACAGAGTATCTCCAGTTGAGTGATTGGAATTTGGGAAATAAATTAGAGATTTCATGGTGCCTTTCAACTGCACCATTAGAAAAAATATTTAATTCTTGGTTTTATATTTTTGGCACAAAAAGTATTTTTAATACTTTTTTTTCCTGTCAAAGTGAATGTTTTTGTCTAGGTAGAGCATTTTCTGCCTACTGGTGTTAAGTATTTTATTGGATTATTAAGTCTAGTTAAAAAGGTCAGATAGAGGAGAAACAATCCATTTTAAAATGAGAAGGGGGGAAAATATATTAGCAAAAAAAGTAAATACATTTGGTTGGAAAGGCGGAAGATTAGAAGGAATGAGTAAGAGGGAAAGGCATGATCTATGCTACCAGTGTTGGTTGCTATAACCGAGCAAGTTGGAACAGACCTGCAGTGTACCAGGAAGTGAAGACCAATTATTTGTAGAGCATGAATTGTGTGGGAAGGAGAATAAAGTCCAATCTTTCTGCTTCATTTAATCCATGTGCTGAAATTTGTACAAAGGCCTGGTTTAACTGCCATTCTGGTCTATCACTAGAGCAAGGATGAGGTTAAAATTTCCATCAAAGTAAGGTAGTATCTTGGCAATAGAGTAGACTCCAGTATCTTGGATTGTGTTGTTAATTTAAATCACAGTTTAATAAGCATACCTTCTTATTTTGGGCCTCTTGATAGTGTCATGTGTTTTTATCACTAGGTTCAGTTCTGCTTTTAGACATACGAACAGCTTCTGCAGTACAAGAAGCACAGAACCACAGAATGGTTTGGGTTGGAAGGCACATTAAAGATTGTTGGGAGGGATGAGAATTTAATGGAGGAGTTTTGCAGATATTCAGAAGGTTCTATAGGAATGAAAGCAAGTTTTGATATAGAAGAAAAGAATTGCTGAGCCAGTCTTACTGGGTAACTAGAAGACANTCATCAGGCTCTTACAAAAGATCATCCAGTTCCAACCCCCCCACCCCCCCCACTAGATCTACTAGACCAGGTTGGTCAGAGCTCCATTCAGCCTGGCCTTGAACACTTCCAGGGTTGGGGCATCCACGGTTGCTCTGGGCAGCAGTACTGAGCAGCTGCTCTGAGTTCAGAGGAGGGCCAACAGGTTGATGTCTGTCTTGTACTGGGGAGCCCAGAGCTGGATTCAGTATGAGAAAAGGGAAAAATTTTTGCCAACAGCTTTAGTATCTTTGTTTTTTTTTCTTCCAGAAAACTACTTTTGAAGATGTTTTCATTTGTACATTTTTATAGGATATTGACCTATTATTCAGGGGAACAATTTCAGCTTGTATGGGACAGAGAAGAAATTTATTTTCTAATTGAAAAAAAAAAGCAGATTAGATGACTATTACACATTGAGTAAGTGATGTTTGGGGACTGGGATGTTTTATTTCCTATGAGATTTTTTTTTTTTTAAATTCAAAGCCTGTCCTAACCAGTTTTATCAAGGAATGTTTTCTTACTCATCCACAGGAGAGCAACTGCACACATGAGACTATACATAAAGTAACTGTACCTTCATATTGCACTGAGGCATTTTACAGTGTATGAAATTCTGATGCACAGAACTGAGACAGTTGACTGTGCTGATCAATAAAAACATGAAACATGAATTGCTTAAGAAAGAATTGAGTGTTTACAAGTTGTAGGAAAAAAACTGATGAATGCAAGCAGAAAGCTGTAACGTGTAGGAAACAGAGTCGATCACTCTGGAGACAGGCAGCTCTTGATATTTGTTCTGAATACTCTGGTTTAATAATTATAACTCATGTTAATTCAGAAAACAGATGTTAAGCTGATGAGAACAAATCCATTGTTATGTTTTTCCAGTTCTGTTGTGAAATTTTAGTTCAACTTCAGTAAATAAAGTCCCAGTGCAGTTATTGGAAGCCCTGGGGCAAGAGTTAAAATGAAGCCCCCAGACTCTGCTCGGCTTCCCTAAGTGCACTACACAGCTGGATGAAACTCTGCATTAGTGAAATGGTGGTGATAACCCTTCCATCTCCCCACATAATGGGAGCACAGCTCAAGTACATCAGGTGGGATGGTCCAGTGAATTGGAAAGAAATTGGTACTGCACCCAAATCTATTGCTTGGTTTCATTTTCTGAAAAATAGTTTATTTATACTGTTCTTTGACTCATCTACTTCACCTACTGTCTGTAGTGGATGAGGTACTTCATTATGAAAAGTAAGGGGTCAGCACTTGACATGTGGAGTAAAAAGCCTGTATCGTCAAGAAAAATTAAATTTAAAAGTATGGGGGGAGGAGTAACCTTAATTTTTTGAGGTGTAAGTAACAGTTAAAGCTGGTGTTCCTTGTTTTGAAAGCATTTTCATTTTTGACTTTTCTCATATGTTTTGATAGCTTTAAAAAATTTACGAGTTGAATCAAATAATAAAGCAATTGAGTTAGAGATGTAAAGAGGCCAGTGAGTAATCCCTGCAAGGAAAAAAGGGTAGAGTTTTTTTTTTTTCTTCAATTAACTTTCAGATATTCACTTTCATACATTTCTAAGCTATGGCCTATGAATTAATTAGTGCTTTTGGGGACTTTAGAGACAGGAATACAGTGTAGTAGCTCTCCTCATTTCCATGCTTGTCAGTATTGAGCAGCAGTGTGAAGAGGACTAGAAATAAGAACGGTTAATGTGCTCTGCTGTGGAAGCAGGCCACAGTCCAAATTAAATTAATTGCATTTTATTTAACTATGTATGTATTTATTTATTTACTATCTGGTTCTCTTCATCCAAAATATACCTTATTTTTGGGCTGCAAATCTTGAGGAAGAGAGGTGATGGAAATTTTGTCTGTGTGTGCATATATGTAAATGCATTTATATACATATTCACATATACAGAAATATATACAAAATAAGCATAGCTGTGCTGCTTTTGGCTGGGATAGAGTGATTTTTTGGTGCCCATTGTGGAGCTTGAAGGGTTTGAGATGACAATACATTTGAAAGGAGAGTGCTAGATTGAATTTATAGCTGTTATTGCTGTTTAGCTGTTAATTGGCAGGCTTCTATGTTTGCCATGGGGGCTTGCTGGCCTGTTAGAGTCTAGTGCTCGTTAGTGGTTGCTTTTCGCAGTGACTGTCGTGGTTTACACCCAGCTAACAAGTGAGCACCATGCAGCTGCTCTCTCACTCCTCTCCAGTGGAATTGGGAAAAGAGGGAGAAGGCTAAATGTGAGAAAACTCATGGGTTGAGACAAAAGCAGTTGAATAGGTAAAGCATGCACATGAACAAAACAGAACAAGGAATTCATTCCACTTCCCATGGACAGTTAGATTTTCATCCATCTCCAGGAAAGCAGAGTTCCATCACATGTAATGGTCACTCAACACCATAATTCTGAATTTCTGCCCCCTTCCTCCTTCTTCCCCCAGTTTCTGTGCTGAGTGTGACACTGTAGAGAGCGTCCAAAGAATGGCAACAAAGATGGCTGAGGTCCCTTGGCCTGTTCAGCCTGGCGGAGAGTGAGGGGAGCCCTCACTGCAGTTACAGCTTTCTTGTGAGCGGAAGAGGAGGGGCAGGCTCTGGAACAGCCTCCCCAGGGAAGTTGTTATAGTGCCAAGGCTGACAGACTTCAAGAAGTGTTTGCACAATGTTCTCAGGCACACGGCGTGACTCTTGGGGATGTCCTGTGCAGGGCTGGGAGCTGGACTCGATGATACTTGAGGGTCCCTTCCAGCTCAGCATATTTCTGTGATTTTGTTACATGTTATGGGATATTCCTTTGGCCAGTTGGGGTCAACTGTCCAGGCTGTGTCCCCTCCCAGCTCCTTGTGTACCCTCAGCTCACTTACTCTTGGGGTGGCGTGAGAAGCAGAAAAGGCCTTTATGCTGTGTCAGCACTGCTCAACTGTAAAAAAAAAAACATACCTGTGTTAATACTGTTTTCAGCAAAAATAAAACCTTCCTAGCTACTGTGAAGAACATTATCTCAGCCCAAACCAGCACATTAGTTTTTATAGATATTTATATTTCTATTTTGATATTTTTGTATTTTATGCACATACATAGAGCCTTCCATACCCATATAGACTGTACACAGGCATACATACGTGTGTCTGTGTGTGTATGTATCTGTGCATGCTAAATGTGTGCATTAGGCATGCATACAGTGAGATTTTTGAGGAATTTAGGGTGTTCGGGATTTTTGACATATTTTGCCAGCAGAGGAGCATGTAAGGATTTTTTTGTTCTCTGTTTTCCCCACTCTTCTTTTTCACCCCAAAAAAAGTCATTGAGATGAATTGACATGTAGTGGCATCCCTGCTTTATCTCAGAGAGGAGAAAATTGTTTGGACATTAATGTTGGTTAGAAAGACCATGTCTTCATTACAGTTTTTAAACAGATGTGTAATTGGTGGATGGGGTTGACTGCTTTCTGTCAGTATTCTGTGAGTCACTACAGCTGAAAGTTGATAGCATCTTCTGGATCATGGTTGTTTTTTAATTATCTATTTCCAGTGTCTTGCCTTTAATTTAATTAACCTTTCATGTGTGTGTGTGGTTAAGACTGAGTTATTAGAGGTATAACTGTTCCCTTAGTTACTGAATTTTCCTTGTAGATGTATATATATCTTATATATAAGAATCTGCTTAGGTAATATTCAGTAATTACCAATGTTCCATCTGTTTTTGGGGCTGAATAGCTAGTTACAAATGAGAACTGAGGCTAACTTTTCCTTTGAGTCTGGAAGGCAGAGAGTAAACAGAATCATGGCTTTAAATGATCTCACTGCATTAACTGGGATCCTGTCAGTTTTTTGTAAGAAAATATTACAACCATTAAGGTGGGTCTGAGGGCAAATGCCTTTTCTTAAACAAACTGCTGATGAATATGAGATATATGACCCATATGAGATCCAGTGACAGAGTCAGCTAAGCAGGATTATCAGACTGATAAATGGAAATGTCCTTTTCATGTATGAGCTTGACTGGTTATCTCAAATAATTTTAAGACATATGTTTTACAGACAAGTATTTAGTGCAGTATTTTTGCAGTATTTTTGTGAGGTCATTAGTGCGATGTTCCTCACAGTCCATACTAATCTTAATAGTTTAGCATTGTGCCTGCTTTCCATCTAAAACACCTGTACCTCCAGCCCACAATCCTTTCCAAAGCCAGTTGTATGCTGAGTTAAAAGATACATAAACCATGGTCTGATCTCTGGTTCAGATTTAATCTTAAATTCATTTTGCAGTGTGTTCTGGGTGATGTGAGAAGAAAATTGGTTCTGTATATTTTTGATCATCTCAATTTTATTGTGTTCATAGTCTACTGAAAGATACTATTCATATTCTACCTTGAATTTGCTCCTTTATTTTGCTCATAATCTACTTTGATAACTATTAGAGAGGAAAAAACCCAAACCTTTAAAAACTTGGTTTTATCTTTGCCTGTTTTGGTTTGCTGAGTTAAGAACTGTAAGGCAGTATGTACACTTCTAGCATTAGTCAGAGATATTAAACAAAAGTATAATAAGTGATCTGTTTCTCTGTTATCTCCTGTATTAATTTTGTCTTCTGTTTTACATTTGTACGTGTACAGCAGCAGATACTTTCACCTAACAACTGGCAGCATCTGGAGGAGTCATCCATGTATTATTAGTGTTACTTTTTTTTCCCTAAGAAAAAATACATATTTAAATAGCTAGGATATTCAAACAGACTTATTTTTTAAATTAATTTCTGCTCACTGATGCTCAGTGATCATTCTGCACATCATTCCTTTGATCTGAATGTTTTTTTAATGTCAAATTGATGTTTTGGTAAAAAAGCTGCTTGTAAATACAGAATGACATAAAAATGTAAATTCTTGAATGTTAGAAAAAGCTATTTTAAAAACTCTGCTTTAATGTTCCAGTGGTTTACTTTAAGGAACAAACAGTCCATTTTTAAACATCCTGCTAGATGCAACTTTTACGAAATGAGCTGGACTGGGATTTTTTTTTTGTGTGTCTCTCCATTGCTCTGATATGCTGGATGTACCTTCCCTTTTGAGCATAAAACTGTATTTCCAGCATGTGAGGGTGTGTGAAGCCTGACAGATTTCTTAAGCTTGCCTGCAGTGATCTGAAGCACGAGATTAAAGGTTGTCTGTCCCCAGCAGAAGGAGTACTTGACATTCTTGGCTTTATTAGACATATGATGGTACATTTTGAAAAGAGTTTAAAATCGCATTGCTTTGAATAGTCAATCCATCAGCTCATTTGCTGATGGTCCATGTAATATTTCTGATGATGAGAAAGTGCAAGAAATCAGAGAATGTATTTTTAACAATTGACCAAGTTAATCTTAGATTTCCAGCTCTTCAGAATTATTACTGAGATTTTTAGAGCAGTTTCTTTTTTCCTGAAAAATAATTCAGATCTATTTTTGTTGGGGCTTCAGGAGTTCTCCTTTTTTTTGGTTTGTTTTTTTTATTTTAAATACATATTAGAAAAAAACTGTTATTCCTAGTCTCATATCTTTTCCTGAGAGCCCCTTAACTACAAAATTATAATAATTTGGAGGGAAGGGGTTTACATTTTCCATTCCAAGGGAGGTTTCTGCCTTCCTTAGTAGACACCTGTCTTTCAAACCAAGAGAATTTGAGTTAATCACTGAAGCGTATATAAAACAACATAAAATAATTTTTTCTCCAGGGGGGTCTAATGTAGTTCTGTTAATTCTGTGTATGTATTTTTGTGGTTGACCATTATATTATCCCCTTCCTGTTTTCACTGTCTTTAACCATGAAATATGGGAATTGATACAGTCACTCACTTCTGAAAGTGTAGAGACTTCAGATAAAAACAACTTAGAGTTGTTAGCAATCTGCTGAGGCCTGACCACTAAGACACCTACAAATAATTTTTTCAGCTACTTCAATCCCAGTCTTAATACACTTTATTAAAGAGGAAGAATATAGGAAATAAGTGGTTTGAGTCTGATCTTTTCTATGGACCATTTTCCTTATTCATCTGCAAAGGGAGGAAGTAGCCAGGCAATCTAGGAGCAAAGGAGAAATGAACACCTATACTATACATACGAAAATCCCAGGAGTTGGAAATGTAATGATGAATACCTACAGTGGGTAGTAATAAATAAAGCCTAGATCTTTATATTTATTTATCACTGTTTTGCAGTGACTCTAATCCCTGCATTGGGTGCATCATCAATCTCTCTGGCAATTTGTATGCAGACAGAATTCTGCAAAAACAAGTCATCTGCTTGGATTTTCACTGTCAGGACTGACTTTCATTTGCCTTGATCAAAATAAATCCTGAAATTTACTGTAACCTAACCTCTTGATCTAAATGTTACATTTATAATTAGCTTTTGTGTTTGTGAGTTGGGTTGGGGGTGGTGATGAGGGTGGCTTGTGTTTGGTTGTTTATTGATTGCTTGCTTTATTTTATTTAACTAAGATATGGTATTTTTCATGCAGAGAATCCAACTGACATTTGGTAAGCATGAATATCAGATATTGGAGTTTGTAACTCAGAGAGAGAATTGGCAAAGAAAAGCAAACAGAAAAAAAAGGCAAAGCAGAAATGAGTCTAGACCAGCAAAAATGACAGTCACAGCTAATATTCATCTTTCCTAATATTGAGCCAGTCACTTCCACTTTACAATAAGCTGAGGGAAATGGGCACCATTGGGGTGATGTCTGGTCTGGTTTAGACACTTCAGGATAAAGCACATCAAATATTTCTATTATATAAATATATCGAATATATCTATCTGTATATATCTATCTGTATATATCTATATCTATATCTCTCTCCAGAAAAATTGTTTTCTAACCTTTCCTCCACTGTCTACCCAGGCAGGCTAGGGGGACAGATCCCCCAGTGCTGCCTCCTATTTGCATCAGCTTTTGCAAGGAGAGCAAAAGGGTATGAAGAGAGGTGCTTTGTCCACACAGTCCAAGTGCAAGGTCCTGCACCTGTGCTGGGGACAATCCCAGATATGAGTACAGACTGCGAGAAGTCACTGGGAGTGGCTCTGCAGAAAAGGACTTCGAGATTCTTGTGGGTGAAAAGCTGGACATAAGACGCTGGACATGAGCCAGTAGTGTGCACTTGCAGCCCAGAAGGCAAACCACAACCTGGGCTGCATCAAAAGCAGTGTGGCCAGCAGGTTGAGAGAGGTGATTCTCCCTCTCCTCTGCCCTTGTGAGACCCTAGCTGGAGAGCTGCATCCAGCTCTGGGGTGCTCAGCACAAAGTTGCGCACCTCGTATAGTGGGTCCAGAGGAGGGCCACGAAGATGGAAAACCTTCCCTACAACAGAGCTACGAGAGCTGGGATTGTTCAGCATGGAGAAGGCTCCAGGGAGACTTTATTGCAACCTTACAGTACCTTAAGGGGGGCTATAGAATGGAAAGTGACTTTTTATAGGGGCAGGGAGTGACAGGAAAAGAGGCTATGGTTTTAAGGGGTAAGAGAACAGGTTTGGATTAGATGTTAGAAAGAAATGTGGGTGGTGAAGCAGTAGTGCGGGTTGCCCAGAAAAGTTGTGGATGCCCCATCGCTGTAAGTATTCAAGGCTGGATAGGATGGGACTTGGAGCAACCTGATCTAGTGAAAGGTGTCCCTGCCCATAGCAGTGGGATTGGAACTAAATGGTCTTTAAGGTCCCCTCCAACCCACTCCAGTCTATGATCTTTATCGTATTGCTTCAAGTCAGGCCTGTGGTACAATCACAGGTAGGATTCTGAGTTGTAAAGGCAGCAGCCTAATGACTCTCAAAATAAAACTCATTAAAGGAAAAAGTTTTACATCTTTCAACAATAAGGAGAAGTCTAATTAAGTGATGACTGGGTGAAATAACATTTTCCATCTTTGTTGTGTTAGTAGAGTTCATCCCATCCTTCCAAAAGAGGATTCAGCTATACTCTTCAGTACATGTTGAAAGCACAGGTAAACATCAGCTACTTTTTTTTTTCTTGGGTGTATTAGTCTAGAGGAAGAACCTGTGTCTCTTTTGTGACTGAATATTCTATTGACTAAATTATTTCTGTGCTTGATGTGAAGAATGGGAGGTGATTTCCTCTTGCATAGTATTTGATAGATTTTCTTTCCCAGACCACTGCTGGGGGATGTTTATGAGAGGGATAATGGACATAGTAGTCCCCTTTTATTGTCCCCATCATTACATGTGATCCACTGATTGCCATGGGGGGAACAGCTATATAGCATTTCTCCACATCTACATTGTGTCTGTGTCCAGCTGTGTCACTTCTGTGCTCTCCTATTCCTGTTGCATGGAATCATAGAATGGTGTGTGTTCAAAGAGACCTTATAGCTCTTGTTCCAACCACCCTGCCATGGGCAGGGGCATCTTCCACTAGACCAGGTTGTTTGGGGCCTCATCCAATCTGGCCTTCAATCCTTCTAGGAATGGGGCATCAGCAGCTTCTTTGGGCAACCTGTTCCAATGCCTCACCACCCTCCCAGTAAAGAATATCTTCCTCATCTCTAATCTCAATTTATTCTCTTTCTGTTTAAAGCCAGTCTCCCTTGTCCTGTTCAATTGGATATTCAACATCCTGAATTTATTTTTAGGGACAGCTGAGACCTTGATCACAGTTCTCAAAGACTTTAATAGACCAAATCATAGCTGTATCAGAGACTGCCTTCTGTCTACGCTTAGCAAAATAAGTTTAATTCTAGTAGCTAATCAGACATTGGGGGGAAAGTGCTTGAATTTAAAGAGGAGTTTCTAGGCTAAAGATGTGCATTTTGTCCCTGTCCCACAATATGACTAGATGTGTGGAGGAACACAAATCCCTCTTGAGTCATTAGCAACAGTGCTGTCTCTTTTAGGACAGTCTAATAGTATATTGACATTTCAGAGCAGTGAATTCCCTACAATTCAGAGCCAAATCTAACCTGTTGAAAACATTTAAATAATGAAGGTTTTGAAGAAAGATGGCTCTGTGTGGTGTTTTGTAATGCTAAGAGGACAATTTGACAGGATTACTGAAAAGTCAGTCATATGCATTTTTGAAACAATTAATTATCATCTTCCATAGTCCACATTTTCTGGTGAAGAAGAGGTGTTGCTTTCTCACTGTGTTTAATATTTTGGGCACAAGAACAAGGAGAGTTCAGTGTCACATATTACATAAAGTTTGGAGACTTTGACTGCATGACACCTCCCTGCCTTCCCCCTCTCCCTCCCTCCACTTCCCCTGCCAAGCTGTTTGAAGCTGCATTGTAGAATATTTTCCATAGAAACCTCCGTGGAGATGTCTTTGTGCAGTTTTCTTTGTAGTTCAACACTTGGGATCAAAATTTTGCTGGTTCTGGGTGGCAGCGGGTGCACTTTTAGTAGCTACCAATTCAGAAATTGCCTGTCTCTTGTAGCTGGCTCCATCTGCTTTCCCTGCCTTATCTTTGGGTGGGGGAGAAAAGTGAACCATAGGCAAGAAATGATACAGCCTCAGACAACTTTATTTTAATTGCATGTAGTTGGTAGACCAGGAACAGTATGAGATGGGAAAGGAAGAAATGAGGTCAACATTGCACAGATGTGGAAGTATGATTTCACTGAGCTGAATTTGGGATTTATACATTATCTGGCCCATGGCTACTGCTTGAATTCAGACTGCTGCTGTCTGATGAACTACACTTCTAATTATTTTTTAAGGGCATCAAGAGTCTGCAGTTGATGTCCTTTTATTCTTGTCTAGGTTGTCTACGGCTTTTAATTAAAAAAGATTTTTGTTCCTCTATGAAATCTATTATTTACTGCAGGCCTTTGGAAATCAGCAGAGATAAAGCCAAAAAAGTGCTTTTTCGTTGTTGCTTGAAGTCCTAGAGTGTTTTTTTAGCTAAGTTACAAAAGATTGAAAACAAATACTCTTTTTCTCGTGTTGCTTTTGTTGTCTGCAGAATTTTGGCAGCTTGTGAAAACACTGCCTGAGCACAAATATTCCTATCAAAATCTGGTCCCACACCTTCTGTCAGCAGTGTACAGTGCTTTACTGCGTATCACTTGGAAGAAGAAAGTTGTATCACTTCTCCAAGAAGAGGAGGGCTTTTTATTGATTTTGTTTAACAGATGGACAGGATTCAAAAAGTTCGGTGAGAGTGAAGGCAAGATGCTGGGGCTGTGGTTTAAAAGTGCCATGTCTCACCATGTGTGTAGGGAAGCCAGAGATTACAAGGATAGGAAAGCTGATCGTATGAATTAGATGAGTGATATACAAAGGAGGCTGTATATGAGCCTTGCTTCCTCTTTAAAGGATTAACTAAAACAACTTTAGCATGGATGGCCACTAAAATTGCAAGTTGTCTGCCTTTTGGATGTTATTTATGGCAAAATTGGACTCTTATGACTTCTCCTGAGGTATCTGGAAACGTTACATGATAAATCCATCTGTGAACTACAGGAATGAGCAGTCTGTAAAATTGTGACTGGAGACAAGTTCTGAAGTTCTGTCCCCAGTTCCATCAGTGATTCACTGCCCTTATTTATACAAGGGGAAAATTATATTCTTATTCCACAGAGCAGATAAGAAGATAACATGCACTTATGCTTGAATAATGTGATGATGAAAAGTGTCTTCTTAAAAGGAAATTAACAGTTCCGAAGCCAACAGGAAGACTGGGTAGTGTAGCATCCCCAAATGATCAGGATGAAAAGAAATACATTATTTTCTTGCTCTTTGAGCAGCTTATGTCTTTCTCACTGTCTCACCTGCCTGGAGTTGAGGCTTCAGTGGAAAGAAATAGTGTATAATTTTGTAATTGCAGGTCTGTAAAAATATTTTTGTCATTTACAGAGCTAAATAACAACTGCCTAGTCAAACTATTCTGGTTTAGCTAGTTTCTTAGTACTTGACTTTATCACTTAAAAAATTGTTCAGTGAATGTAATGTGACAGTATTTTTGAAATAAAGATAGAGCCAGTATAAATACTTGTTTCTTGCTTCTCTCTCCCTTACAATTGGACAAATGCTTCTCATGGTCCAAATAGTAACATTTATGTTGCTACTGCTGATTGCATGATCAGGGCTTTTAATTTTCTGTAAGAAAAGTGGGAGTGGATTTTTTTTAAATTGTTTTGTGTAAATAGTAAAGTGCTACAGCGTATAATTAAATGTCTCTGCTGGCCTGTCTTATTTCAGGAGATAGCTTCGCTATTTGGTTTTGGTGTTGTATTAAGTCTAGAAGTGGATATTTTGCAGGCTGGAAGGGAATTGTATCAAACTTTCTCTCAGGCTTCTTTCAGCTAAAGCTCTTTACCAAGAAATTCTAGTAATCATTTTTGTAGGGAAAAATTCTATTTATAGCTTAGCTCGCTCTGCTCACATGTTTTGGTGGTTTTTTTGTTGTTGCTAAGTTCCTAGAGAGCTCTAGGAGTGAAGGGAAAATATATCTAACAAAGTCTTCCTTAAACAGACCTTTTATCTTCTGCTTATTCTGCAAAGAAGATATTACCTGTTTTTAGGCAGTCTTCTCCTAATAAGGATGAGCAGCTTCCTGTTATAAACTCATGACCTTCTTACTCTGTTTCATGGTGAATGGGGCTGGTAATCAGGATTTTCCAGAGTGTACCCTGTATTATAGAATTGATCTTCCCCTTCTCTCTATTTAGTTAATTCTTAGGAAAGAAGTCTTTTGCTTAGCAAAAGAAAAATTCTGTGGAAGAGAAAAGATAAAAAATACTTGAAATCATGCTTTGATTTAATCACTTTCTGGTCTCCCAGTGAAATGTCTGTGCTTGGGACATTGCACTCTGAAGAATTTTTTTGTGAGGCAGTTGTCCAAGCCACACAGGGATATCCAAACCTGTTTAGCTGCTGAACCACAATTTATTGTTTGACTAGACTAAATTTGTTTATAAACCTCTTGCAATTTGGTTACTTACAGTATAATAAGAATTACTCCATTGCCTGAAGATGCAGGGGGGAAAACATTATCTTCATGTCTCTTTACTTTCTTGGTGAATTTTCTTCTCTTTTCTATTTTTTTCATTCCATGAAGAGGATAAATAAATTTTAATCTGATTTAAAATAGAATTTAATTCTTTAGATATGCCCTTGTCTAGGGTACTCTAACTGGACATTGGAAGACTTGTTCATTATAAAAGAAAGTGAAAGAGCATTTAATGTCTCCCTGTAATGTTTTTCATATAATGACTTGTGAAGCATCCAAATTCCTTCAGTTCTCTTGGCTGAGTTAGAATTTTCTTTTAGTAGAAATTTGGGCACTGAAGGGTAACTGACAAACTATAGAGTGTTGGTATGAGAAAGGAAAATGAAAGATGGAGTAGAAAAGTTTTAAATGTTGTGGAGAACAAGAGAACTGGTCCTTTGGAACTAAACTTTTGATAGAATCGCTGAGCCACAGGAAAAAAAGAAAAGTGTATTAATGAAATATGTTTGGGATTAGGGTGATGTCTTAAAGCTTAATTTTGTTTAACAATATTGTGCATTTTCTTCCTTTCCTTAAACACTGGCCTTAAACACTTTGTACAGATGGCTTAAACAGCAAAATTTAAGTCGCTGTTGTCTATTTGGTAGACTTTATTCAAATTTCTCAGGTCTTTTAGAGGAAAATTATTTGGTTTTCTGACCAAAGAGGTCAGGAAGATCTGCTTCATGAGAACAGAAAATTCTTTTGGTACTTAACGTGATCCAGGGTGCAGGTTTTAGAGTTCTTTAGATCTCAGTCACATGTGTTAAATTGGTTATACATGACATACATACGTGAAACTTTAGTCAATAAACTAAAGCACAACTTTCCAAAGATGTACCCTACTCTGGCAAAATTGCAGGATGAGGCATTAAGTGCAAAGTTGCGCTACTTCTAACTCTAAATTAAATTACTACTTGAAATATCATTCATATAAAAATCTGCTGTATTGTGGCTTTGCTTATTATCTGCCAATAGGAGAAGACTCCAAGGAAAATAATTTAAATCACAGGTGAGATACCAAATTTTGTTGATGTAATACAATAAGTCTCCGGCTCTTAACAACTGTACATAGCAGGTGAAGAGGATCATGCCACCTCTTCTGTTCCTTCTTTTAGTGCTTAAAATCCTTAAAATCTTTTGCAGTCTCTGCAGGCACAGCTTATACCTTGTGTTCTCAGGCAAATCTGTAGAATGATACATCCTATAGTGTATTTTGCTTGTATGTACTGTTGGCATTTCAATATTTAATTGAAAAATCTGTTCAGATACCTGCTGGTACTGGCTATTGTGAGAGCCCATTTTTCAGTTATGACCTTCAAAATTCTTAGAGTCTCTAAGTAGCCCATATTGCTTTTAAAAAAGTCATGTTTCCATTTATATTTTTCCCAAGGAAAGTTTCCCAGCCACTTTTACAACCATGCAAGACTAACTTCTTGTCTTGTGATGAGCATGTCATGAGGGAAAGTCAAAATGTTTTAGAACATGTTGCTTTTCTGTACCCATGGGTATTGTATTTTTCTGTGTTTTAGTAAGAAAAATAATTTGACCATTATTCTTTGGCTCTTTCTTTACCACTTTTTTAACAACAAGGGTGATGTTTTTCTCCTTGGTCTTCCTGAGGGGTATTTCCCTGACTTCTCAAGGTTATTGCTGATGTTCTGTCCTGAATTGTGTCATAGTGCAAACAAACGTTAAGAATTGTCTTTTGCCACTTGTTTTTGGGAAAGTGGGTGAAGGGATTTGGAGTCTTCTGCTGCTACTGAATTGCCAGCTTTAATTTTCCCTTCTCCCCCTTCTCCATCATGAGAAAGCTTAATCTCCCTGGAACAAAGTAAGATCTACAGGGTTGGTTTCTTTTTTCTTCGCTGCAGTTTTTTTATCATGTATTAATTTTGTTTTAATGACTTGCTGCAAATAGGAAAAAAAAATCCAGTGGAAAAGCTTCCCATTTGAAGCAGAGTCTTGGTTAGAATTAGATTAAATGATGAAACAATCATTGTTTAATGGCCAAACAATTTCAGGAATAAATGTCATGTTGCAAAGAATAACCTCTTTAGTGTCCTTTAGTTATGTTAAGGTTATAAGCTCATTTGCCTATGTCTCTGTAGTCTGCAAGTCAGTGTCAGCAGAGATAGCAAGTACAGGCCATAATTACTGGTTCGTGGCAGGATGTTGAGTGTGAAAATAACTGGGTGTCATTGAAGAGGTTAGATTAACTGTTAGAGCTGACAAGATATAATTGCTTATGAACCACTTTCTTTAACAATGAACAGTGTGTTACTTGAGGCTGTTTCTTCTTAGCATAGTGTCTGTGTCTGGCTGTGGAACTGGTTTTAATTAGAGCTTGAAACAGCTGAGAATTAAGTGCTCATTTATTTTTAGCCAGGATAAATATTAACTAAAAGAGATTTTTCCTCACAATAATAATGAATAAAGGGCAATGTCAGACAAATATTTGAAAAGGGAGATACTGGTAGCGTAGTTGAGTTTGAAAGAAGGGACTTCAAGCTCACAGTGTGTATATATGTATATATAGAATGTCTTAATTGATTTTACCTTGATAGTGCTGACCACAGAAATGATCACAGTTCAACATGATTTTCTTGATTGCATCAGTGTGTGGACTCTCAATAGGCCTTTTCAGTTGTCTGCTCTTGCATGGGGTTGTCGGTAGCAAAGTTTAAGCCTCCCTTTGTCATAGTTGCCTTACTAGGTGCAGGTTTGGGAATGAAGGTTTGGTATATGAGGGCTGCTAGTGGATGCTAACAAAGTTCTGAGATTTTCAAGTTTTGAAAAATAACGCATAGAAAGAGCCTCCAGTTAACTTCTAGTATTGTTCTGGACCAGGTTTTATTATTACCTAGTAATGCCTGTTTCTTCTTTGTTTTTCCCTTTTGTGGATCGGTACTTTTTTGCTGCACTTCTTAGGGGCTTGATTTCTTCTGAGGCATCAGTCACAGTGATGGCTCTCTTTGGGCATCCAGAATCTGTGAAGGTTTTGTGCCCATCTTGTGCTAGTGTCTTTGTATCAAAACTCATACAATGGAAAGAACCCCTGAAAGAATGTAAAAGCCCTTCCCATACTAAGAAATGGCTCACAACACAGAATTGATCCCTGTCTAGCTGGGGTCTATGTGAATTGTTCTGGAAGGTTGTTATGCCTTTTTCATAGACCTGGGATGACTTATGTCTGATCTACAACATGAAAACTTCACCACATCCTATTTAATTCATCATTCGTTCATTCAGTATTCAGCATTGATGTGGTGGATGTACAATGCTTGAAACATTTCACGTGACAGTCTGGAGTATGTAAGAGAGGTGGTGATGTCCAGTCCATACTCCATGGTCGAAGTGCAACTAAGCCTTGTGTTTTGATAAAAATGTAGTATGGAAAGAAGTTTAGTCACTCCTTCTTGAGTTGATAAATTTTTATATGATATTTTAGAGATTGGTCAGCTAATGGCAAACATTCTTATGTTTTTTGCATTAATGTTTTATTCTATGGAATCTTGAAAAGTAGCTCAACTTTCTACTTGATTTTGAAGAAAATTTGTCAATCCTTTTAAAAGGAAAACATCAATTTTGGACTTTTCCTCAGTCTTTGAAACAACCAAGGAATCCAGAAACATTTTACAAAAAAATTTCTTGGGGACCTTTGGAATGGGTTTTCAAATGCAATCATTTTACCTTTCCTTTCTCACTCTGATTCATCTCTTCATCTCTGTGTGTGGTCTGTACCTTCCATGGTTATGTGTCAAGTTAGTTAAGTCTTGAACCAGAATTGTAGAGCCACGGAGTAATTTGGTTTCAATTGGAAGGGACCTTCTAAAGATCACCTAGTTCCAACCCCCCCCTGCAAAAAGCAGGGACACCTCTCACTAGAGCATGTTGCTCAGGGTCCCATCCAACCTGACCTTGAGCACTTACAGGGATGGGACATCCACAGCTCCTCTGGGAAACCTGTGGCAGTATCTCATTGTAAAAAATACCTTATTTGTTTCTAATCTAAATCTACCCTTTTGTAATCTAAAATCATTATCCCATGTCCCATATTTTTTTTCAGAACAACTTCAGTAAAGCTAAATCTGACCCCCATTATTTTTCGCTTTTGGGCTCAAATGAAACAAAACAAAAAAGAAAATGGAATCACAGAAGTCTAAAGTCCCAATGTCTGGGCTTGTAGACAACTTGTACAGGTTAATACAAAACAGCATTTCAAAACAGTATAGTTGAACTTGAACAATCCTGTGCTCAAGTAAGTTTAAATTTGGCTCTTTTCAGTATGTTTTACCTTAGTAAAAATACTGGTCTGAACAGAACATATGCATTTTAAACTAGTACGTGTCCTTGGCAAGATCCAAATTAGGATTAAATTATGGTTTACTTTGCACTTTAAATGAGACTTTACCTTTAAAAAATGTCAATCTATGCTCAAGACATTAATGTAGCGTATGTTGGCTGATAGAGGAAGAATCTAGAGTGGGTAAAAAGCCAACAGAGCTGAAAAGTTGTCAGAAATTATTCTCCTCAGTGCTGATTTTAACTGAGCTGCTGTGAGACTTGTGCACTCAGAACCAGAGCAGCAGGGGACTGGCAGGAAACTTGCAGTTCATCAGTGGATGCTGCTTTGGAGTTCTTCTACTCTTAGTAAGTAGGCAGTCCTGAAAATGTGAGAAGGTTTTCACAGATTCAAGAAACACTTTCCCAGAAACCTGGTCGTGCCTTAGAAATACAGAAAGAGGCTACCCATTAGTGCTTTGAGGCAGACAAGGAGCATGAAACTTTTCACCTTGACATGTCTAATTTACTTTCTGTGTGCTTCTGATGAATAGCTGACCTGGTTAATGCTGATAGTTGGAAATTCAGAGCTACTGTATTGAGGAAGTCTGCATTGTTATCAAAGGATGCTTTTCTTTCCTGGTCGCAAGCTGGAGTGCCATACGGAAAGTTTAACTGTTAGGATATTAAAGCTGAGCTTTCCAGTTCTATCAACGCCATTGGCATGTCTTTTCCTGGGAAGGAATCTCAAGGTGAAATTTTTGGATGGTTTCAAAAGTGTTTCCTTTGTAGTGACAAAATTATGCTTCTGTAGTCTTTTGGTGAAAACATGTGGGTGGGAGAAAGGTGCTGCAGCTTAGCTGAGGGATTAGAATGGAATGTGCATTTGCAAAACTGAAAAGTGAACTAAGGTGTTTGATGGCCACGCTCTAATTTGCCTTTTCTTATATGCCTTCTGGGTTTTTTGTTCTGTTTTGTTAAGATTTTTCTGAGAGCAAGGAATTCAAGCCTGTGGATATTAGGAAAGATGGGTAACATAATGAGCTGTTTAATGAATGTTTTGAGAGCCAAAGGGACTCTTAGAATCACTTGCCAGGAAACATCTTGCTTTGCTTGTTTGTGAAGCCTTATTGGCAACACTGCCTGCGCTGGTGTGTGCATTGTGCAGTGTTAGAAAGCTTGATGTGAGATTTACAGAGTTCTTCAGAACTGCTCCAGCTTGAGTAGCTTGCACAGGACACAGTCCTTTAGGAAGAGACTGCTCCAGCACAGGTGTCCCATGGGCTCACAAGGTTTGCCAGCAAACCTGCTCCAGCATGGGCTCCTCTCTCCATGAGGCCACAGGTCTTGCCTGGAACCTGCACCAATGTGTGCTTCTCACTGGATTGCAGGGCATCCACCTGCTCTCGTGTGGGGGCCTCCACGGGCTGCAGGTGGATCTCTGCCCTCCCTGGGACCCCCATGGGCTGCACAGCTGCCTCACCATGTCTGTACCAGGGCATGCAGGGGAATCTCTGCTCTAGCACCCGGAGCATCTCCTCCCTCTGCTTCTTCACTGACCTGGGTGTGTTTGCAGGGCTGTTTCTCTGTCTTCTCTTCTGAAGAGTTCAAGCTAATGTTGGGTCCATGGTGACCTAATACAATGCATAAATTCTCTAGCTTTTATAATATTCAGGTAAAAAGCTGGGCTGTCCAGCTAGTCCGAAAAACATCAAGACTAATAGTTGGAGGACTTGACAAATAACCAATTGTTTCTTTAGGACAGTTATACATAAATACTTGCCTTACTGAAGTTGTTGGTGAAGGTACTTCTGTGCCAAAATACACTTTCAAAATCATTATAACAATGTATAAAAATACAGATATTTCATAGTAAAACCCCTGTAAATTCAGATGACTGCATTGCAGGTTAACTTGAATGATTACACTTTTGAAGCGTAGATAACCCTTCAAGATGTAAGTACTACTGGGAACATCCTTAAATCAGGTAATCGATTTGATGCTTTGCTTTGGATTAAAACTCTGAGATTCTGTCTTTCTGAGCTTTGTTTCGTATATTACCTATGTTAGATTTTCTGTCCTTGTTATAATTTTTAATTTCTGTTGAGATTTGAACAACTTTGCAGGTATTAATCTGAATAGTCTCAAAACATTCTTTCTGGGGGTCCTGCAGCTAAAATTGTGCTCTTCATCTAAACAGTTCAGGTGAAAATTGTCTGCTTTGTGTAATTTTTTTTAAACATGAACAGAAAGGTTGTATATTTAGAAATAAACTGTGTATGGTACTGTTGAAACTCTCTGATTACAGTTATACTTTCTCCCTTGCATAAAGTAAAGCAATGCTCCCACGTGGGTAGGCTGTGTAGTAAATTAAGAAGCTGTTGTCATATGTGCAGGCACTGAACTGATTTCCAGAACACAGAAGTGTAAAACAACTTTCTTAAATTATTTAGGAAGGTATATGAAAAACATTTAATAGGACAAGATATTATTTAATGCTGTGTTAAAATCATCATGCCATGCAGTCTTTTCACTTCTCATCTGATGTGAATGCTCTTTAAAAATATAGATGGTTCCCTTCTGCATCTATTATATAGACTGCAATATATATTTATGTTTCGTAGGAATTATTTGAAGCTTCTACTGCTAACATCTGCCTGTCTTTCATTCTGGATATTAGAATGTCTCCCATGGCTATTGTAGCTGAATGAATCATCAAAATAACTGAATTTATCTTTTCTCTGTTCTATGAATAGAAAAGTGGTTTTGCTATTTTTAACTCTGAAATGAAGGTATAAAAAAGAAGTGAAAAGTTACTTAATGCAGTCATCAAGAAGCCTATAGCAGATGGGACCTGAGTTCCTGTTCCCAAATCACAAGTCAAGCCTTTGCCACACTGATCTTTTTGGGCTTCTTACCCAGTTTTGTAAAATGCATAATTTTCCAGTACTTTTGATACTCCATAAAAAGTCTGTAGCCATTAATTTAATTTCAGTTTTGACATAAGATTGGGCAATGTATAAATGGTTTCCATCCACTCTTTGTTTCAGGTTCCTCTTTTGTGAGGTGACATTATCAAAGAGCCACTGAAGCCTCTAAATTGACTCAAACACAGCTGTACATGTGAGCATTTGGAGGTGTTATTTTTAGAAATATTGTGATAAAGACAAGCTAAGAAAAACAGGTGCAGAATATAGAAATTATTTGCACACTCTCTTTCTGAAATTTTTGTTCCTTAAGACCAAATGCCATAGAATAACACCTTTTGACATTCTTATGTTCTTGGATCAGATTAGATTCTGCTGAGAATAATTTTTACAAAAATACATGAGCATTTTATTATCCACAACACAAGTGAAAGCCAAGATGCCACAGTCCTAACTGGTATCACTGATGGAAATGTTAATGAAATAAAAACATAAAAGTAATTTTGTTTTCAAATGATTTATGATTGGCATTTTGGCCTTGGTTGCTTGTTGTTTAGAAGAAAGTTTGAGAAACGTATTTCAGAAGATAGATATTATTTTAATTCTTACGAGTTTATGCATGTAAGCTGCTATTAAATGTGCAGTGTAGTAGGTTTATTGCCTCCATCTCTATTTAAAGAAATAATTAAAACAGGAGAGTTTTTTTGAAATGCAATTACTTTTATGTTTCTTTATTTGTCTAGTGTGTGAAACTTCTTTTTTATTTGGTTCTTGCAGACTACAAACAATTTAAAAAACATGATTTGCCAACCAGTAACTTGCCAAAGAAAATCTGTTTGCAACGTTGTCTGAAACAGCTGTTACAGCCCAGAAAACCATATGATTTTAGTCTGTTGCATTGTTTTATGTAACAAAAAAGCCTAACATTCTGAGTTGAGGTCACAAGAAAGTGAGATGTGATAAGCTGTTCTGGACTAGTCTAAAGTACAGTACGCAACAGATGGAGTAACACAGATGGTTAATTCTTCATGTGAGTGTGAGTTAACATGAAGTTCTGGAGTGCTCCCAGGTTTGCATCTAAGTGGGGTATGCAGAAATGGAGATTTTTTTGTTCATACACTTGAGCTGAGAATAGGAATGTGGGGAGATACACAGCTATTCGCAGCATGCTATGTCCTGGGATGGAAAGGTACTTAAAAGGGAAGCTGAACTGTGAATTCTATGGGAACCCAGCCTTCCTCCTCCCATCAAAAACAAAGGAATTTTTGCTGTTGGCTTGGAGAGGACCTTGAATGAGATCTGGGCATAACAGATTGCTGTGTCTGCCTTTGGAAGTGCTGTATCAATGCAGAAAAGGAAGAAGCTGTGTTTCCAGTTCGGAGTTCCTGCTGGAAAAAAAAGAGGAATTTGGCAGCTATACTTAGAATTGCTTCCCTGTTCATGACAGTAGTATCTGGATGTATAACACAGGGTGTCATGTGCTTCTGTTGTGCTTTAAACAGATGTAATCCTTTCATTTGCATTAAATAGCTCAGTTACTCAGGGAAGCATCTATTTGGGATTTTCTGCAGCCTAAATATTAGAGTGTTAAACTGGTAAAAGGGGGTTGTGGGGTTTTTTTTGCCATAGTCCATTTTAAATAAAGAAAAATTTCAGCACTCAAAGTACTTGTAGAGATTAAAAGAGACTTGAGGAGTCATAAACTCATGTGCTAAAGCCAGATTATTAATTGATGAACAAGTGTCAAATATAGCATTACACATTCAAAGCGAAGTTATTTTTGGATACTGGTGGTTATTTTAAGGTAAGTGGTACGCTGACAGTGTAAGAACAATAGTGACAGGAAACCGAAAATGTGCAGATGTAAAGCTGGTATGCTAATTCACGAGGTTTTGTGGTCTAAATACATCTATAAAACTATATTTTTATTTAATTCTGGAAGCAAAACTGTATTTTTTTTTTTTTTAGATAGAATGCTTATGCTGATTTTTCAGAAGCCCTTTGGATATTGCTAAGTATTTTTTGCCAAGTGGTGCACCTTCAGCTTTGCTGTAGGAAGTTGCTTCATGACTAAACAAACAGTTTCTAGTGAAGTTCCTCCCTTCAAAAGGGACATGCAGCTTTGGGCTCCCTGCAGCTCAAGAACGGAGTGCTGTCATGGGTTTCTTGCAGCATGGGACAACAGATTAAACTGTGACCTATTGGACCATCAGTGCTTCTGTATGTCCCTCAATATAAGTGATTGTGATGGCTCTTCTGTGCTTTCCTGGGGGTATGGTTGTAGGTTTTGTGCATATTTATGCTGACAAGACCTGCAAGATTGACACTTCTGGGATATTATGGGAATCCCAAGCCTGTTTCGATGAGTGCATCTGGACCAGGTGGATGTGGCCCAGTGTGGGCACTTGCAGACTCAGTGCTTTAGCCTCCTATACAGTACTTTACTATTTGGACACGGAGGAGTCTGAAGAACCAGGTGGTGAGGGGTTTGATTCAGTCATATTTGGGGACCTTAAATAGAACTTATTTTGTCCCAAGCTAGAAAAGTTAACTTCTTATTCTGTCAGCTGAAATGTCTATCGAGGGTATTTGTTAGCTGTCAGGATCATGCTCTGGTTTGGTTTTGGTTTTCTTGAGAGAAAATCTTTCACTTTTTGGGTACTTTTTCACCCAAAGGCACAGTGTCTGTGAGAAAGTTTTGCTTCTGTATGTCCCCCTTCATGCTTGGTGGACATGAGGAGAGCAGAGGGGACACACTTCTTAAAACTTGTATCGGACAATGTATTTTAATGAACTTAGATTTTAGAAGTGTTTGGTACACAGGATAAGACGATTTGAAAGTTGTAAGGATGTGCTCCTTATTTATCTTCAGTGCTGATTGGTGTGGTTGTACTTTCAAAAATGCAAAAACAGTACATGCATCAGTCATGGTACTTAGAGATATGTTAAAATAGCAGGTATACTTTCAATGACTATAGAGGTCTATTTCTTTACCTCTTATGCTTCTGTAGAAGCATCAAGCATTGTAGAAGAAAGCAATAAACAAAATCTTTGGAATATAACCTCCTGTATGTTTCCCTAATTTGTCAAGGAGCCCTTGGTTTCGCTTGTCCCCATTAATTGCTGTTGTGCTGTGATGAGCAATCAGACATCATTGGGATGGATGGCAGTGCAGACATTTGCATCCTTCTGTATTATTTATTTTAATTTTGATAACATAATTATTCAGGCTGTTACTCATATGTAGATTGAAATCTTGTATAACATTCAGGTTCTCTAGGTTATGTTTTCTGTGGTTTTACTACATGGAAAATTATTACAAAGATGTCTTGAAATTCTGTTCATGGCTGAAAGTCAGTAGTTTTATGCAAATGTTTCACATTTAGTAAGCATATATACATGAGGTTTGTCTTAACATGTGTTCTAGGCTTGGAGTGTTGGTAGTGTGATTGTATGAACATTGCTTTTGCCTTAGGGCCTTTTTTTGAGACATTATTAATTCTCCTTCTTTCTTCTATGTCCCCATGTTTTTTAGTTGATCACTTACCTTCCAGACCTATGATGAAATCCAGTATCTTGCCTGTTGTTATCTTCCTCCCCCTGAGAGAGATATATGCATGTAGGGTATGTAGCCTGTATACTGCTGCTAATATGTAGTTTCTAATGAAGAAAGGCTAGATTTTCTTATGATTATTTCTGACATTTATCCCCATCTTCAATCTTTGATGAATGGGATTGTGTTTCTTGTCAAATGCTGTGGCTGTTCACTGAATTAATGTTACCAGTTATGTCTGTATGGGGCAACTAGAATTTCTGGAAGAAGTGTCCTCCTCAGTGATGTGCCTGATTGTTAAGCTCTGTTTTGTTAAATATGACTCTTTTTCCTCTGTATTTCTTTATTAAAGTAACTTATGTCAAAAATTCAACTCCTTTTTTTGCCGCCCTCACTTTTATTGGTACAACCATAAAAATGAAAGGTCCGTATTAAACAGTGAATTTTTCCATTAGGTCCTGTTGTACCTTTTTTCTGGTACAACAGGATTGGATTTTCCAGGACAAAGTAAGAGGGACCAATAACCTCTGTAGTTTATCACTTGAGAATGGAAAACTCGGCACATCAGTGTATTCAGAAACATGACTCTGTGAACCATAAGCATTACTAGACTTGAGACATGCTTAGAGATTTGAGGGGGAGATTATTTTTTAAATTTTGCCTTTTTTCACTTTACCTTTGGCATTTTGCCTGTTTGACTCAGCAGTGTCAGAATTTTGCCCACCAGGAAACCTCTCCATATCACTAGTGACAGATAGTTTTTGTTTTGGAGTATTTACACATGCTGTGCATTCTTTGGGAGCACATTATTTATGATTCCCTTTATGGAGCCACGTTCTGTTCGTGCTTACCCGCGCGTGCACCTTCGCTTAACGGGGCAGTGGGAGTGGCACGGCTGCTGAGGAGGAATGGTTTTTGTAAAGTGGAGAAGTGGAGGTTTTGGCAGCTGCCTTCGGTTCTTGCCTGCCAGCCTCCATCTTTAACCCTACACTAGGCATGAACTCTGCTCTTTCTCCTAACTGCAGGGAGGTCTTGCTCCCTGTATCCTGTGTTAATGGAATTTGTAAATGTGTGTAAGCGAACACATCCAGGTCCTCTGTTGAAAAGCTTGCTATCAAGCTTTAAGCATTACTAATGCAGCTGTTAAAATGCCAGCTGTCCATCAGCAGTGGGTGTTTTCATGGGAATGAAAAAGTCCTGCTTCTAGGAAATGTATGGTAGAGTCTTTGCCACTCGACTGTGGACAGAGTGGTGTTTTCTTGGTGACGTTTGCTCTTCTTAAGTAATGAAGTTCAAAGCTTCATCTCACTTCTGACTGATCACTTGAGGGAATATATGTATGAGACATGCACACTGTCCCCCTTGTGGAAGTGTGACAGAGATTGGAAGTGGATATTTTATGGATACTCAACAAATGTAGTATGACCTGTGCACTTCACTACTGATATTTTGTTGTGTTTTGTTTTGGGGTCTTTTTTTGAGAAAGAAATTACTCCACTTAAACTTGGAGCTTAACTAAATCCTCCCACAATGGGTCACATTTTAGCCTTGGCCTCTGTTTCCTGTGACCGTGATGCTTAGAGATGTAAGGTTGAGTTATTCCATCATCTTGACATAGCCCTGTGCTGCTGGCTATTATCCAGAAACCTTAAAGAAATAATTTTTTCCCCTAAAAATAACAGCTGTTGATTTTTATTTTTTTTCCATGTAGAGATGTGATAATACAATCTGGTTGAGGCCAGATTGCATGTTGCCTGAATAAATTAGGTTTGGTATAGCACTGCTTAGCCCCATTTTTCTTGCAGTGTAAGTTAATTTTTTTTTTGTTGTGTAACTCAGAGGTTAACTTACAAAATGCACTTGAAAGTACTCCTTTAGTACTTTCATAACTTGGTGTTTCATGCCATGAAAAAAAAATAGAATTTTACTTTGATTGCAATTTTAATTGTTAAACAATTTATAGCAGCTATTTAATGTGTTGGCTGGCCATTTAGAAGTGTTCTGAGGTGCCTATTCTCTCTACAAAAGTTCACCTCCCACCACTGAGTTGAGTAGGCTATGGAATCTTGCCAGTGAGAAATCTTAAGGAAAAAACACTGTGTTCAGAAAATGCTGCTGTATTCGGAATCCTAGGACTTATTCTAAAAATAAACTTAATTGAAAATATTTGTTTTCTTTTGTAATGTGGTTTGCATCACTTTTTTATTAATACTTAAATAACTGAATGTCGTTACCCGGAGTACAGAAATACTTCTGTACAGAGCTCCCACCAGAATCTTGGAAACCTTTCATGAAGCATTATGATGTTTATTTTGCCAGTGGCAATTTTCTTGGTTTAATGTTGCAGTACAAAGGAACATGAAACTCTGGGCTTTCTCCAGAATGAAAACCAGACGATTAATGGGTTAAAAAGGAAAGTAATTAATTTTACTAACTCAGTGTGCATGGCCGTGAATTTATTTGTTAGGGTTTACTTGTGAGAATCTTTGAAAATTACTTGGAAATCTTTTTTTTGGCTTGAACCAAACCATACAACCTGACAAGAAGCTGAATATAGATCATGCAAATTTTGATAAATCATAATTTTTATTTGCAATTATTTTACTATATTGAGTACAAATTGTCTAGCTTCCTATTTGTTTCCAAATAATTATTGTTTTTCAGTACTTTGAAGAGAAATAATTGGATTGATGCAAAGCTCAATGACTGACTTGTAAATGAAAATCAGTTTTTTGACTGAAAGGTCTGAGTAGGCTGGCCTCTCTTCCAGTGGCTACCTATATTAATGTGTATCTGTTTAGTGTACTGATTTTTCTTCCTTTTTCCCCTGCTGTATTATCCTCCCATAACCTGCTATGCTTATTATAAATGTGGTCATGACAAAAATAGGTGCTTGATAAATTCATTGCAATGAATCTAAGGTCTGATTGACATTATCAGGAACTTGCTTATGAACAGGTTTATGACATAGGTTTTATCTTACAAAGCTTGAGTGGGATTGCAGAGCAATTTGGGGACCAGCCAGGGATTTCTATTTGTCTCTTGAGTACTAAAGTAACGGAAAAGCAGTGAGCAGTGGTGCTTTATAGTAATTCTTCAAACAGTTACTTTGTATGTGTGTATAGAAGTTTCAGTTTTGTTATTATTTGATAATTCAGTGTATAAACTTGAGGATTTTCTCTGAATCATTTCTAGCTATGTGAGAAAATAAAAGTAGACTAAAAATGACGGCAACAGTGAAAGCTTTTTTTAAGGCCAAAAGAAATAATGTTAATTACTCTTTCTAAAGTAAATCATTACTTGAGTGCGATAAAAATGAGCCATTTGGAGACTGTATATTTGTTTCAGCTCCAGGCATCCACCATTCACTGTTCTATTCGAAGCAATGTTGAATGAAGCTGAAGAGGCAAAACTTTTAATGGGCTTTTTCTCCCTAAACTTTCAGCTGTATTTCTGCTGATTTTAATGGAAATTATACCACCCTATTATATTTAAAAGACATTTTATCAGAGTTTTAAAATACTGAATTATGTAACTTGTCAGTGTGACTTACCAGCAGATGGAGACAGAAAGTAAACCAAACTGCAATCACCTCCACTTAAAAGAAAAGTATATTTTCATTTTCAGCTGTCCAGTGCTTCAGATGAGCTGCTATTTTTAGCAAAATATAGTAAAATTTAGCTGTTTGGCAGCGATCTTATATCTTCCTGTGTAAGATCACTTAGGTGGAATCAATGAGATGATGGCCTTTCTTTTTCTTTTCATGCTCCCCCTCTTATGCTGTGCAGAAAATTCCCTGTCCTCTCCTGTTCATCTGCCTATTTTGAAGAGGGATCAATATGCATGATATACAGTGAGGGAATGTTCTTGCTCTGATTTTTCCTCTCATCCTCTCCCAAAAACAGAATTTCCCTGCTTTTTGCAGCAGTAGGATGTATGTGGTGTGCAGTTCCTTAAACTTGCCATGAAGTTGTCCACAACTTCTTCAAATTTCCAGGAAGTTCCTCAAGCTGAAGTTGTCTAGAGTTGGTGGTTTTTGTCCCAATTACCACTTAGGATTTTTTGTTGAGTGGTTTGAACCTACTGATTCCAGGTGAAGACAGGAAAATAGATATTCTTTTGTTGTGGAAAAGAAACCCCATCTGATCTCCTAGTGTTGCAGAGGAGATGTAGTTTTGCTGTGTGCAGATACACGCAGCATAGAGGATTTTTGTGAGCATTAAGTGTATCACTTGTGCTCAGCAGCTCACACTCATGTCCATATGAAAACTTCTTTTTCCATAGTTCAGCAACAGTTTGCCATGTTTACCATGTATGAATTTTACTTTTAGTCTGGATGTGTGTGTTCAAAAAGGCTGTATTTCCTTAGGAAGCTATTATTAAATTGATTTGTAAATGGTCTTCTGATGAAGGATATTGTTGAGTTGAAATAAAAACAATTAAATACAATTTCTGAAGATCTATTGAAGTAATAATCTGTCATAAAGCATATGATTACTGCAAGCATGGGGTCAAAGTTGCATTTGAAATTGTGACAGAAATGCACACATAGCATCCAAACTTCTCCAGTTTTTAAAAGATTATTGAATTCTAATATGCTCTAATTCACAATTGGAAAGGAGCAATTAACTGAAGTGAAACACTTTTGCGTTTTTGAATGAAAAATAGGAAGAAGTGCTAGAGCTTCAGCTTTTGTACTAGTTTTCCAAGTAATTTTTTCTTGCTGATTCTAAATTAGGGGTAAGTTATTTGTTTTTAATTTAAAATGGCCTGATGGGTTGAAATTAGCCAAGTTACACAGAATTGCTACTAGTTTCCTGGTTGCATAAGCCTACCAGGAAGGTTGTGAGAGGTCATGCTGCCGGGGAGAGCGTGGCTGCAGTTTGGGTGTGCTCTGGCTGAACTAATCAGAAAAAAAATGTTTGTGAAGCAGGGAGTGGTTCTGTGTTAGTTTTTGCATGAAGAGAGGAACTACTTGCATCTATATTTCTGTGTTCTAAGGCAACGTGAGAAGGCTCAGTGAATCAGGTTATTTAGTGTCTTTTGCATCGCAACATGACTTTCATTTATAGGCACCTATAATATCTGTCTTTAGATTCCTGTAGTGCCATAGGCACATAGTTTTATGAAATTTGCAGAAGCAATTTTAGGTACCTGCTGTTCCACATATTTTGTTACAAGTATTGTAGCAATTTGAGGAAGTCATAATTCTTCAAATGTAGTTCAATCCTATTCTTGTCTTTGCTGTAATACTTTCAGCAAATTTCACGCAAAGTCCTCTGCAAGAGGGGATGTACTTGGAGTTGTCTTCTGCCCTTTCCTTGGAATCATCATTCCTTTTGAACAGTGGGAAGTTGCATAATCTAGGAATGTATCTTTCATCTGTGAAAGGTAGATCTGTCTCTCTAGTGGGTCAAACAGAAATGGAGGAAGTGATTTAGCAAAGCACATGTTGAATCCCTTGTTTTACTGTGTAGATAGAGTTGCAAATTTTCTATTTCTGGCAATAAATAGAATGTACTGATTTTTTAAATTCCACAGTTAGACACATGACACATCAGTGGAAAAAAACCTGTTCTCTACATGTTTGAAGGCTTTTATTAACTACTGCAAGAGTCTACATTATCGGGGTAACTGACAAACAAGAGCAGAAAAATTGCACAAACCCCAGTTTTGTCAGATGCCCCAGAATATGGAAACTATGTGCAAACAAGAACTAAAATTACACATTGATGGCTATATCACACCTCTACTTCCTTCTGAAATTATGACGTTTCTGTTACAAACCCCACGCACTTCTCATAATGTTTTCAGATTTTTTTTTTAATTACAAAATTTATCTTCCTTTAGACTTTATCATAAACACGATTGTCTTGTGGTATGAGTAGTCCCTTTTCTAGAACAATTGGTGATAAAATATTTGAACCAGCAATGAAAAATAATTTATTTTGGTAAACTGTGGGTCTTTTAACATTCCTTTTTAAATACATGGTAGTGTTCTGTGTTACAAAAACACAGAAAGAGATGTAAGAATAATACGTCTGATTTTGGAGATCATGACTATAAAGCTGGGTTTTCTAATAAGCAAAAAGTAGTGCTTTCTCTATGAGTTATGATAATTTGGTTTACATCCATTGCAGGATGCATGAAAAATAACCTGGCACACTGTAAAACACAAGGAAATCAAAGGCTGTGTACAAAGGCTAAATATAATGACTTCCTTGCCTTCTCTGATGGCGGAGGCGTTGTCTTCTCCTCAAGGTCTACAATACATGTCATGGGAAACACGGATGCTGGAAGATGTTAAAGGCATTCCAGGATTACTGAATGAATCAGTGGGGAGGGTTTTTGATTTTGGAAAGTTGATCCCCGTAGTTGTTTTCTAAAGAAAAACCCCAACATTTCTGTACACCGAGATACATAATTGGAAAGGCCTAAGTTTTTTAGACTTGTTTCAAAATTGTGACTGCCCAAACAATGAATAGTATAATCACATCAGTGCTCAGTTTGCTAGTCTAGGGTACTCTGTGCTCTGAGGCAGTTTATTTTTTAAAATAGGTATATTTCTGAGCAAGAGGATTGCTTTTACTGCTATATTAAATAATGTATTCTTCAATTCAGAAGTATTTTTTGTGGAAGAGTCCAGTCTGCACTAGCATTTTATGGGGCTTATTTCAGTGCTCTCACATTAAATGCATTGCATTTCTTAATGATTTGTGGATAGCTGATATTGGAGCTGTTCTCCCGGAAATGGAAAGTGAAGGTCTTTAAATTGGATACTGGCTCAAACTAATTGAAACCATTTCAGGCTATTTATAACTGAAATTATTCTGGCTATTTATAATTATCACGTGAATGGAGTATACAGTCTCATAATTCTTTACCATCAATTTGACTTTAATTTGTCAAATATGACTGTTCAAAAAACCATTTTGGACTTGATTCCTTCAAGGGAAGGAATAGGGTTAGACAAGTGCTCTTAGGGAATTCTTCAGCCAGTGTCTGCACATTGGCCAGAGGTTTGGGATCTGTGAAACCCAAGAGAAACTTCTGTCATTGTGAGGAAGGAATCAGAGTGTGATTAATGTTTTCATCAGGAACCTAAACAAACCATCAAAAACCACCAAAAGCTTTCTAGTACAGTTTGTTAAAATTATTTCTTAGTACAGTTTATAATTCTTCAGACAACTGATGTAGTTTATGCTGGCAAAAATTCGGTTTGCTAGTATACGTGTGACTTTCACAGCATCTGTGAAAGTCTGTTGTCATACAGATGCGTGTCATTACAGCTTTACCTCTTTCCAGTGCAACTAAAGTTGAGTGGTTTTAAAAGTGCCATTTTAGAAACCTTGGGGGAAGTTGTCAATAGATTTCTTTTCTGTTTCTTTTCTTCTGGGTTTTGAATGTTTCCTGCTATAGCACTTACGAGTTCACAGCCCTCATGTGCTCCCAACTGGCAGCTAATTTTCAGCTCTTGTGCAATTTGTAACAGAAAGTTTCACAGTGGTGTCCTTAGAAGAGTGAAGAGGTGATGTGGCTCCATAACCACTGCCTGTTCTCTACTGTTCTGAATTTTATCTTTACCTTTCCTTGGTTTTATAGATTTTAATTTCCTCACATACTAGGTTTGTTTTAAGTATTTTAAAATATGTAAATATATCTATTAATTATTTTAATATAATCTTTCAGGTACTTTAGAGGGGCTTCACACTCATGAGGCTGTTCTTTAAACAGCACACTAACAATTTCATAGTCTTCAGAGTGCTTAGCACAACCAGGTGTATCATGCCTCTGATTTTTGCTCCAGTAATGTAACATATGGCTTAAGAAGCCTTGGTGTGATGACTATTTCCAGGCAGAATTTCACATCTTTCCTGCTTCTCATAATGTGACTGATAGTCTGTGCTGCTGTAGCTTGGGAGGTATGAGGAAATTGCAGAAGATAAGGAATTCAACTGTTTCCCACATGCAGTAGTTAAATATATTAACAACTGAGTATTTTGTCCCTTCCATTTGGTTAATTTGTGAATGAAGACATGAAAGAGAATTTTGTAATTGGAGCAAGGTTGGCAAATGCCTGGACTTCAGGCAGTGCCAGAAAAGGCTGTGTGACTCCCTACTGCCCTTAAGAGTCAAGCTTTGGGTTCTTTCTTGATCTGGCTGCCATGTCCCTGGTTACCTACCAACCAAACAGAGTTGCCTTCTCCCAGCCCCAGCACCTGCATGGCTTCTACTGTGCAGGGATGGCTTTGCTGCATTTTTGACAACCCAGGTGGGTAACTCTTATCACTCTCAGTGAGGTTTGAAGCATGAAGGTTGACAGATTTAGATACAGTGTAGAAGGGGAGCCCTTGGCATTTGTGTAATATGATGATCTGAGTTGTCTCTAACAGTTGGAGGCAGAGTAAGCCACTACTCTACTTTCAGCAGATAACACTGGAGCTTTCAGTGATCAGATTCAGGTGAAGATACTTTCTTTTTCTGAACTTCTTAAGTGGTTTTTTTTGTATTTTTTTCTTGCAAGAGACCTCTCATGATGTTGGGGGAATGAGCAGGATCTGTGGCATCATTTATTGGGATCTTTTGGGATTTGAAATGGTAATTTTGTATTAAAAAAATAAGATACATTTTTTTTTTTTCCTGAGCCAGAACAGATGATTCCTAAACAAAATTTACAGATGTAATGACATCTCTGTTTTAGTTTATGTATTTTGTGATCAGGGTCTTTTTTGTAAAAATATATTCCTATGAAGTTGCATTAAAACTATTTCATATCAGTCATCAGGAATGCCCAACTTGACTCATTTATCTAGTGTTAATCAAGGATATCCAATATGACATGGGAAGTGAGATCACAGAGGTTCATTAAAAAGTAATGAAATGTCTCTTTGGTTGATTTACAAGAGTGGGCTGTAACATGAAAAATTCTACTTACAGAAGCAGCTTCATGATTTGAGTGGGTTATTGCATAAATTACAAGCAGAGTAACTGGATATGGGAAGTGAGTCAATTCAGTAGTTTGAGAATGGGATTAGGATTTTGATCAACTGTTCTCTTGGTGCTGACTCACTGTGACCTTACGCAAGTCAGTAAAGTTTTCTACATATCAGCAACTCAGCCTAAAAATATGCTATTCCTCTCACCTTGCTTGCAAGCTTTCACTGTTGCAAATAAAAGGGCAGAAGTATCCAAGAAAATTATAAGAAATTTTCAAAGCTTGTTCTTAAAACACACTCTAATTTCTCTAAGTTGCATTTTCCTGTTTTATTACTGTTTTGCAATGTCTTTCTCTGCTGCACTGTGGAGAGTTTTATAAGGGAAAGAATTGTCTCTTTGCCTTATTTTACAGTTAAAGCAACTGTTTAGTAAAATAATGAGCAAATACACAAATTAAAACATGAATAGCTTTTCTAATTCCCTTTGATAATGTTTAACACCTGCATTTTAGTTACCGTGTTATTTGCGCCAGAACAAACTGCTCAGCCTCATCTGGCTTTAGGGGAGGGTATTAGCTTAACAAATTAGTTCCTAAGTGATAATATTATATTATTTAATATTAATTAATATTTTGTTATTGAAAAAGGTAAAATCATTCAGATAAAGTGAGATAACACTGTATATAACCAGGCAGTTGAAATTCCTGATTAAAAACATCTCCTTTTTCAGAGAGTTAATGTGGCAAGTAAATTTCATGCTCTTGAATTTTTTTGGTAACTGCTGCTGCTACCCTCATTTGTCTGCTCCATCGTTTTTTTTTGTCATGAGATACCTTGCCCCATTCTGAGCTTTTTTATTTCTTCCAGGGTTGATTTAATGCATCATCCTGACAGCAAAGAAGTTTCTTAGCTGGGGATTAAGGCAAACAGGAATGTGATGCTTTTGCTCAGGGGTGAGAGTGACTGCACATTGAGTCACTGCTCGGCTGTTACGCTTTTGTGTCAAACACTCCCATAATGTGCACCAACTTTCAAGTCTGGGCAAGCCTTTAACAGTACTTCTTTTGGTTCTAGTGCTGTTGAGAGATTGTAGGAAGGTAGGAGTTTGACTTGGTAACGTATCACTTGCGAAAGCACTGAGGGGGAAAATGGTTGGAGAGGAGCAAGTCAGTGTTCAGCTTGGCTTGGCAACTTCAAGACTTCTTTCTTTTCCTGGCTGTATTCTCTTGGCAAGCTCTAACTGTATAACAATGTTATCAAATGCATTTGGGACCCCTCTATGTGTAAAAAGAATACATATTTGCAATATATTCTATTATATATCGAAAATAGCATACCTTGCTCTTCAACAATAGGAAGTCTGTGAATCAATGTAGCTGAATAACAACGAAAGATACGGCACAACCAGTTTGTTACAGTGCTTAGCTGAGCTGTATATTCCATGTGCTTAGAGCTATTTATACAGCAAGGAACCACTTTCACCTTTTTTCTCCTCTATTATATTGTGTACCGTACAAATTTAATAAATACTTATATATTTACCTTAAAAAAGGCAAGTGACTTTCACAGGACCAACTTTTTTGAGTTATTTATGATACTGGCTGATGTAACTAAGGGGAAAAAGACTGACCATATTTTACACTTAAAAAAATAGGAAATAACTTGTCTTTTAATATCAGTAAAGCCTGAGCATCCTCTTTCATGTATAGAAAATTCAAAAGAGCAGAATTCAAAATATGTAAGAGCAGAAGTTCTTAACCACATATAACTTAGCAACTTGCCTGAGCAAAAATCTTCACACTTCTGTAATTTAGCAATTGAAAATGTCAACTTTCAGTAAATGACAGCCAAAGCTCTTCTGTATATGTTCTCACTAAACGTTAATTTGAGATTGTTCTGGTATTCTACAACAAAACCTGTGTAAAATGAAAGGATGACTTACAACACTTCTTCTTTGAGTCCCAAAAATTTCAGATTTTGGTGCTGCAGTTGTCCGCGTTCTGTATGTACGTTCTGTAGTTAAAAGTCTGTATGCTATAAAGACTAAAAACCTACTGCAGAAATGCACTTATTTCACCCAGCCTGAGTGCTTGCACTGCTGTGTGCTGCTGGGCTGCACTTGAGCATTGCATCACACTACTACCCCCGCGTGGTCATTTGCTATAGAACAATTTTTATGAAAAGAAAGTTCTTGTCGATTACTGTAACTTAAAAGGCAGGGATAATTTTTAGAGGGACATTGTGTTTGTGTTTTATCTTAATATTTGTTTAAGATATTAGATGGAGAGTATTGGGAAACTGCAAAAGTCAGCGTGTGTTCTCCTTTTCATGTAATAGTGTGACAAAATATTGCTTAGGAAGTTGCTACAGGAACTACCTTTTCCAACAGTTTTTATGGCTTCATTAGAGAAACAACATCTGGAAATTTCAGGCATAGATTATAAAGTAATTTTAATAAGCTGTAAAGCATAAACCAGAATGTATACAAACAACATTGCCATGAGATTTCATTGATATCAGCTATTCTGTATTGTAGTACTAGACACAATGTTTCTTCTCAAAGTTTTATGTGCAGAAACAGTGTATGCATTGGAAGTGTCCATGACATTCTGCTATGTAAAAGAGAGGAGTAAAGAACAAGAGTACTCAGAGACTTCAAAAATGTTCAGTGTTTCCTAGTAATTTCTTGCTGTCACAATGCATAATTAATTTTGAAATAATTACAATATATTTTTTAAACACGGCAGAAAACCTTTGTTTTGCAGTGATTTGTTGCTTCATAATGATGTATTTTAGAACTTATAAAATATTAAATAATTTTTGTGCATGTTGATGTTCCTTTTAAGTCCAAATCATCACTGTAATATCTAAATTTAAATCTTATCAAAATTCCTTACATGTAGTGGTAATTTTGGTAGTGGAGCTGTCTTTGTGTCTTGCATTGTAAGCAAAGTCATCTGGTTATTGGGAGTGTATATTCTCAGCTATATGTGAGTCCCATGGAAAGGTGATATTTTGTTCCTTTCTATGTATAGAGAGTACTTTCTGGGATTAATTATAGTCTTTGCCAACCATTGAGACCTGGACTGAATCTGCTGCATTTTTCATGTAGAAATTAGCATCATGTAGTATGCCAGGGCAGTTTGTGGAGAGGGATTTTTCTTCTGTCAGTTTCAAAAACCTGTCTCGATCTTCATTAAATATAAAAAGATGGTCAGTGGTCATAATTTCTTATTCAAATTCTGATTTGTAGATAAAAATACATGAATCATTCTTAAGAGGTGTGAAAAAAATCTGTACTAATATTATCCAACAATTGTTCTGAAATGAACAGTCCTTTTCACTGTTAAACTTTTTTCCCCAGGTTTTACTGTTCATTTATACTCTAACTGTATTCAGCTCACAGGTTCTTATTTTTCATACTAGAGGAATGTTAGTGGAATTTTAAAATTGGTTGTTTTTTTACTTTTTTGTGGAACTTCTTCAGACAACTGCTTAGTACCAGCTTCGAGCTATCCTTAGAACAGGAATGTTCTGATTTGATGTAAAGTACATCTCACCACTGGTAAGCAGTCTCCTGTTTAATACTGGTGGGGCTTGCTTATCCAGAAAGATGTCTCTACTCTTGATAGTGCATGTTCTCTCTGTGGTTCAATATTGATCCTGTTTGCTTATTGAAAATGTTTCTAGGTAGGTGAGTTAAGCAGCTCAACTGAATTGCATGGTTTCAGGGACACCATGTATCCGATAACAAACTCATGCAGAGACTCCAAAGTATAGTTTTTCTCAATCATTGATTATTCCTAATACTCTTCATATGAATCGCTCTTGATTATTCACAGCATAGCTCTTGATTATTCACAGCATATCTGAATGGCTGCTGTAGATTGGAGGATGTAGTCACACACTGCAAGAGACCCTTGTTGATCTGTGTCTGACTTTTCCATTCATTATCAATGATGCTCAACTTAATAATCTTTTTTTCCTTGCTCTTCTTTTGTGCCTGTTCTGCCTTAGGAGTATCTTTCTCATTTCACTCATATCACACCACGTTTGTCTCTCCATTTAACTGTCTGTGTCTACTTTTGGCATTCAAACAGTAATATAACTTTCTTGGGCCTTAGTTTAAAACTGACATATTCCTTCCTCAGGGTGTTTTAGTAAATCCTTTTCATATCTGGATTGTTTAAAGCTGATCTTTGGAGTTGCAATTCCTTGTTTTGTGCCCTGGACCAGATTCAGCCCATTTTTTGGTCCAAATATAAGTGGCATCAAAAGGATGCTCCAAATCACAGCAGGAACATTTTGCCTTCATCTTTGGTGTTTCAAGCAGCAGAAAGTAAAACTACTACATTATTTTAAAAAACCTGCTAACATGCAAAGAAAACATCTCCCTGCCCTCAGTGACTGTGCTTTATGTATGAGAATATTATTTTTTAGTTATGTTTTTCATTAACCTACCACTCCGTTAAAGTTGAGTCTTTAATAGAGGATTGTAAGTAACAACAATTTAAAAAATTGTTAATATTGTAACTGTAAAAATTGCAACAATGACCAGCCTAACTAGTGAGTTACAAAGTATACAGATGGCTTCCTTGTTTGAGAAGCATCTCTTTGAGATGAAAAAAAAAAAAGGGAAAGGGAGNTTGCTGGTATAAGACCATATCAGGAATCTGGTTGGAGGAATTGAGTGATAAGTTCAGGTAATTACTCAGATGACTCAGAAACTGACTCTTGATATGGGGGCTTTTACTTTGTTGTTATTTCTCTTTCATCCATGTCTTTGATCAGCATGGTCAGCACCTCTGTCTACTGTCTGAAACCAATTAATAAACTCACAGTACCTTTGTGCAAATGACATTTTCAACAAGTCTTTTTTTCTCAAAATATCCCACTTAAAGGGGTTTTCCTAACAAGAAAAGTGTTATAAAAAGTAACTAGAATTATTTTTCTTGGAATTAAGAGGGTGTAAGACCACAATTACATGGCTAGTCTTTGGAGCCTAATTTAAAGAAGAGTGAAGATCATCCTGTAGTTTTAAAATTTTTATCATACAGCTTAGATCTGATTAATATATTTTAAAATTATTTGTAGCTGGTTTTCTATGGCTTTCTCTACCTGTGGAGAAATTTCTAATGCATCTCAGCCTCTGGTGCAAATATAATGGCATGCTCTGGCTCAGAAGTTCTGGTGGGTTTAGTGGGTTTAGGGAGACCTGCCCTGCCTTTCTGCTCCAAATTACTGGTCCCAAGGCATGCATGCTGTGCATCAATCATTGCAGCATCTAAGGGTATTGTCTCAGCTCAGACTGAGCTATTGTTGGCTGCTTGACCTGAAACACTCCACAATGGCTGCACCCTCCCTTCCATGACTATCACAGCACAGGAGACAGCAAGATTTTCTAGGGTGTATCTTGCAAAGTCCTCCAGCTCTTGTGACAGGGAAAAGACAGCAGCTCCAGATGTTCCTTAAGTACTTGATGCTTAGAAATGGGATGAATCTCAGAAGTTTATTGTACCTGTATTAAACAAAAGTAAGCAATTATGAGGATAAAAGTATTTTAAGCAGAATAGAGTAGATACCAAAGAAACATGATCAGGAAATCATAGAGGAAATCTGATTAACCATATCTATTTTTAAAAATATTTTCCATGCTTTTTACATTTATGTGAAAGGCCAGTAAAATAAATAGGACACTTGATCCACATTCCAGAGGAGAGTAGAGCTTCTCACTCATAAATGCTGTTGAAGATGATGTGAGAAATTTCATTGAGAAGCTTCAGAGCATAAACATATTTATCTCTAGGGCTGGATGTTGAGCTTAATATTAGTACATAACAGGATAGAAGGCTTCCATAACATACATCCTCTGTGGAAAACAATTTTCCATCTTGGTTCTGTTTAAAAATACTTCCAGATATAAATTTGGTTTGGGCATTGATTGATTGATTGTGAATTACTTTCGTCAAAAAGCAGAACAACCTTATTACGCATTTAATAGCTGTGTGTTCGTATTATTTTCCTCCTGCTCAAAAGTTAATGTGATTTTAACAAAAGAAAGCTGGAGTGTACCACGTAAAAGACCATAACAATTGTCCTATCGAGTGCTTTGTCGTTAAAAAGTACTGTGAGTTAGTAACAGCCTTTGAGTTAATTCATTGATGTATTAAATCTGCATCATTGTCCTACCAAAGCACTTTATGAGTTTAAAGTGCAACAAGAAAAGCTTACACGAGGGAATCCAATTTAGTGGTAAAGAATTTCTCTAACTGAGGGCTTTACAAACATCTTAGGAAGCTGTCTTCTGGGAATAGTTCAAGGATAGGTGACAAAGACAGATGAAGACTTCATTCAAATAGGAAGAAAAGAAGGATGGTGTACTTTTGTAATGACAGATCATGTGAAAACTCAGATATTATTGCCCCGTTATTCTGTCTAGGGATTCTGTGATTGGAAACTGAACACATGAAGATTATCTTTACAGAAGCAATGAATGTAGGCTTATGAGATGCTGTGTCCAGCTGTGTCACTTCTATGCTCTCCAATTCCTGTTGCATGGGATAATAAAATAGCGTGTGTTCAAAGGGACCTTAAAGATCTTCTGGTTCCACCCCCTCCCCCCCCGCCATGGGCAGGGACACCTTTCACTAGACCAGGTTGCTCAGAGCCCCATCCAACCTGGCCTTTAACACTGCCAGGGATGGGGAATCTACAGCTTCTTTGGACAACCTGTTCCAGTGTCTCAGCACCCTCACAGTAAAGAATTCCTTGTATCTAATCTAAATCTACCCTGTTTCAGTTTCAAGCCATTCCCCCTTGTCTGCCTTGTCCTGAAACTACGTGGCCTTGTAAAAAGTCCCTCTTTCATAAGCTCCCTTTAAATACTGAAACTCATCAGCACAGGTAATAAGCTGTTTCCTAAATTTATAATGGTTCAGTAGGTACATGTGTAATGTTTATTTGTAGCTGCATAAACAAGTGAATGTATCAGCATAATATCTGTGGTTCCAGAAGGCTGTTAGTGGCCTGGAAGTAAATTTCTTTTTATACCCTCTTAAGTTTTATGCCTGCCTTGCTTCTACTCCTAGTTCTGTCTCACAACAAAAAATTAAACATTAAAAAGTTTGTAGTGGTGTTTAGGTTTTTAAATTACATGATGCTTTTTAAATTTCCTCAAGTAATTTTTCAACTGTTATTTGCATATTAACACTGGACAGAGCTAGAGGAAGTTTGCTCTTTTCTGTGGAAGTGTATTGGGGTTTTTTTCTGTATCTTGCTGTGTGAGGTGGCAAAATGGTTTCTTTTGGACCTACACTGCATATACTTTACTGATTGGCAAGTGTGTTGGGCACTGCAGTTGAGAGAGAGTCTAGATTATGCTGGTAAAGGAGAAAAAAACTTTCCAACTGAATGCTTTGACTCTATTATGAGTAGTTTTATTTTTATATTTTTTTTATTCCTGAAATATGTACCATCTACATTTTTCTGTCTCTAAACCAGTTAGACTTAGTTGGGTTAAATCTCTCTGCTCAGAACATGTGTAATTTAAAAGGAACAACCACTGAAACTCCAAATGGTAGCTGTGAAATACTGCTCAAAGTCAGCTGAGTTGTGTTACAGCACCAAAACTCTTAAATCCTTGGCACCAAGTCACAGTCCTATGAAGTGTTTTATCCTTTTTCAGTGGATTGCAGCTGTTTCATGTGCTGATTAATGAGAACAGAGAGTGAGAGCAACATGCTGTACGTGGGTAGAAATTATGAGTTTAAATACTTGAACTGCAGATAAAGTTTCTTCTCCATTCTCAATCTAATATCAACTTTATATCTAAAATAGGGTATTTGTTTCTTTTTTTTTTTAATTCCAAGTATAATGTTTTATCCTAATATGGCAATATCTTCCTCGTATTTGTTATATGCTACAACCTCTATTTTTAAGTCAGTCTGCTAATTACTAAGATATTTTTATTATGGCAATTTCTCTGTAATTTCATGTTTCCTTCTTGTCTTACTGCATTACCTTATGTTCCAATCAGAGGAAGCTGAAAACTTTAAAAAAATCATTATTTATTTTAACATTAGTAATGCAAAAATCTGTTTCCGTAGCATAGGCTGGAAGGGGTCATGAAAAGAAAACGAGGTTGAGGAAGAAGGGCACTGCATAGCTGTGTAATTGCATTTATTTATATTACAGTTTCACTTAGTCTAGAGTCCATCCACATAAATGACCCCAAAATATGGAGTATAAGAATAACTCTGAAGAAACATAGTGTTTATTATTACACAGAAATGGTGCTGCTTAATCACAAGTTAGTGTTTTGGTGGGATGTGTGGCTGGCTATCATTCTGAAATTTTGGAAAGCTGTTTTCTCACAGCTTTTTTGCTCCAATAGGACAGGGATAGCTGTTATCAACAGAGACAGACAGAGCATGTGCAACTTGCTCTATTTTGTGATCTCTGTCGCTGATGTAACCTGGAGGATCTGTTGGCAGCAGCAGCCTGTTGGCAGGGGCATCTCAGTTGAGGCGGCGTCGTGCTTTAGGCACCCCATGGTACAGCTCCACTTGCTCCACTGAGCTACCAGTTCTTGGTGGTACTTGTTTTATTTAGATTTTTCTTGATGTTAATACCACATTGCTTAGTAAACATACTGATTTTCAAATTTATTTTGATGCTTTTTAGCTGTATAAATTTATAGATGCTTTGTTTGGTTTTAATTTTCGAATGTTAGGCTCCCTTCACAGTGAACAGGAATCTTCAATAAAAATGTAACCTTGCAGTTAGCTGCTGCTGAGGTTTTTATTCTTGGTAGATAAAATCTATTTTTATTTTGACATAACTAATGAAAAATCTGTCAGGCTAAGTGACAGTAATGGAAGCTGCTATACAGAGATTGTCAAGAAAATCACAGGCTTGGAGTTCCCGAGTCATAATTTTAATATAAATCAAGTGTTTGATTGTCACATTTTTAATAATAAAAATAATTTTCAATCCACTGAACACATGGAATATTTTAAGGGGTTCTGGGTTAATATTAGCTGTGAGATTTTACCTTGTAAAGTAACAAAGACACTGTCTTCCTAAAGCCATACCTATGCAGATGGTGAAAATGTTCCAATGCTGAGAAGAAGAGGGTTAGTTTTATTTTGGTATTCAACTTGGAAAAGTCACAGGAATAGGAAGTATTACAGGAGAGAATTAACATTAAAGAGTATAATCATATCATCTCTCTCTCTTTATTTTCTTTTCTTTAATTGCCTGGTCTGTCAAGAATCCTAAAAAAAATTGTTTTGGTAAATGAGGGTCTAGGCCCACTTGCAAATACAAACATCAGACTTGAAAGCAAAAGAGATGCTATCTACATAGCAGGAGAAATTCCACGTGTGAAATTTTTTGCTTAGTTGCACAATGATCCACTTTCAGGGGAATAGAAAAGGCTGTTCAGGAGCAGTATGTGAGTCTGGTCCATTCCCATGGTACTTCCTCATGGCAAATTAAAGGGACCACGTTCCTACACTGTTCTTTTTTTTTTCTTTTGTGGTTACTGATGCTGTCTGCCTGATAATTTCTTGTGACAGCAAGCTTCATAAAACCACTACCTGCTATGTAGAGATGTGCTACTTTTTACCTTTGTTAAGCTGATCTCAATATGGTTTTGTCACATTCCCCCTTGTTATAATGTTGTGGGCTTTGGTGAGCTACAGTTCTGCAGTCACCTTACTTAAGCTTTTTAAAACATTGTTCATATCACCCCTTTTGTCTTCTGCTCTTCAATCTCTCTTGTTGTGAGGCAGCTACTGTTCTGTGAATAATTTGTGTTGCCCTTCTCTACCTTCTCTTAACCTCATTTCTTGAGTTAGAGAGAGCAGAACTGTATGAGACAATAGTGTTATAGAGCAGAAAAATTATATTATGTGTTGGGTTTTTTGCTTTTCTTAGTGATATGCAAAATTGTATGGCATTTCTGGCTGTGGTTGAGCTTAGAGAACTGTGAACTGTGACTCACAGATCTCTTCTCAAAGTTGATGTAAGAATGTTAATGAGGTTTAGATTTTTCCTTGAAAAAACCTCAGTTCACACCATGCCCCTTTCCCCTAAATTAGAATTTAGTTCCAATAACATTACTTAAGTATTTTTTGGTGGGAAGCCTTGTCAAAGACTTTCTGAAAATCCAGATCTACGGGATCTTAATTTATCTACTTGCTTTCCTCAACCTCCTGAACACATGGTAGGTAGCAGGACAGTATTTTTTTTACAAAAGCCCTGTTGACTTTTTCTGGTTGGATTTGTATGGGCACAGCAATATCCTTTCATATGGACTCTACTGTCCTACCAGAAGTGGACATTAGTGTCGGTGGTCCTTTTGGGACCTTCAAGGCTCCCAGGTCAATACCACCTGGCTCACATGACTTGGTGAATTGGCTGGTCTAGTACTTCCCGTATATGCCCTCCACATTGATGCAGCTGTTCTGATGTTGTGGAGAACATGCTGTGTGAGATACCATCTCATCACCTTCATTGCTAAAAACAGATGCTGAGGATTTGATGAGCTTCTTTCCTGTGACCTTCTTATCCTTGAGTACCCTTTTCATACTTGTTGGAAACAATCTGCTAGCTGTGTTTCATCTTTCAAAGTTTTATGAACATTTTAGTCTCAGCATGAGCATCTGTTGCAAGGTTATCTTAAAATTCTTCTTCATGCTCTTAATTTCCTGTTTGCATTTGACTGCCTTGTTTTGTGACCTTTACTGTTCTCATTTTCTTCCTCCTCACTTTCAGAAGTTTCCTTATGTTTTTTAATTCTCTCTCCTGATACATTTTGAGCAGCATGTCCACTTATCTACATGAGAAGAAGTAGAGGGTAGACTTTTATCGTTAATAGTTTAGTGTTTTAGTTTGTAGTTGCCAACAATGTGTCCACAATTAGTTTATTATTTTCTAAATTCAGAATATTTTTTTTCCTTTCTTTCTGTCTTTCTGGCAGCAGCAAAAGTAAAAATTTACCTTTGCAGAAATATGGGGCTTCACAAAGTGAGTTAATCAGAAGTAAGACAATGTGGTTGGTTTCCTTTGAAATAAAAACTGTTAGTTTGACTTCTCAGGTGCTATATACTGGACATTTTTAAATCTGCTGATACGAAAGAGGATGTTTCTCATTTTTAGTGACCTGAATACCCACAAATCCAATTTTATTTTGTCATTGAGATTTTGGAGATGCAGAGTTGCATTTGACATTCTTGGATAATTGAACACATATGTACTCCTTAATTGTATGAAAAAGGGCTGTGATTTTTTTTTTTTCCAGATTTCTTCTGAAAAATATACCACAGTGGAACACTGTGGTGTTGTGATTGTAATATTGTCAGTAATTTTCTTTACTAATGGCTAAAATAGTAAAGATTATTAGGGATTGTATTCTGTTCTGTTCTAATTATAGTTCCATACTTCTGGAGGGACATTGTATTACTAGATGACACGAGATGCAGGATGGGGAAGTTCAGAGGTTTTGGCAAGCTGATGACAGGTAGTTCTGTAAAAGTGAGTAGTGTGGGATTGTGGGATCTGTACTTCTTGTTTCTCTTAAATTACAGTAGGAAAGGAGTTAATATAATTGGAGTGATTATTGCTTATGCTTTAGATTTTATGTCCAGCTGAGATTAATTATAAAAAGACTTCTGAGAACAGTGAGATCTCACAGCACTGTCTTAATTGCCATGGGGAAAATAAAAATAACTACTTTCTTAAGGTGTAGTTATAGCCTGATCATTGCTTTTGAAAAACTTGACTTGTGTGTAGGCAATAATGAGGACCCAAATTCAAAAACCTGGGAGGTCCCTTCCATTCTCAGGTTACTGGAAATGCTCTAACTTGATGTAGACTCAGGAAAGCATTATTAGCAGATTGTTTAGTGATTCAATTGGCAGATGGAATTTTAAACATTTTAGAGTCTAAATAAAGTTAATTAAGGGTATTGGGCTAAAGCTTTGTGCTCAGTTTTGATGCCTGCAGCCATGGATTTTTCTATTTAAGATGTCAAACCTCAGCCCAATATAGTTATTTGTGGTAAAATGTAAATTTCATGTGTGTACTTCATTAAGTGCTTCTACTTCTTGGGTAAATGTTTACCAGATTTTTTGAAAAATTTGATGCAAAAATAAATTCTGTAGAGCCTGCAAGGTTATCTATTGCCAGCTTTAGGAAGCTAATTTCAAATGGCTGACTTGCAAAATAGATTTAGTTTTGAAGGTATTGATTTGATATTAGGGATATTGGTGTTTAAGGAGTGAGTAGAAATAGGAGGCAGTGGTTTAGTAGGCATAAAAATGACAAGAAGGACTTAACTAATTCTTTAGTGAGTAATACGTCAAGGTTTAGGGAGCTTTATGGGTTTTTTTTAAGCAGAGTTTAAAATTTCCAGAAGTATTAAGAATAATATATGTTCTGTGTCTCCTAGTATACCTAGTGCACTTTAGGGAGTGTGGATTTCCTTCCATTTTGGAAATTTTCCCAGTAAGTCAGTGTCTGTCATGAATGTGGAGTACCATTTCCTTGGAACTGAATTTTTCCAGTCTTAACATCTTCTGACCTTTGATAAACACACAACACATCTACTCCCATCCTTGTGATGAGCTTCCAAAATATCAGAATGCAATATGAAGCACAGGTGCTACATGGCTACAGTAGACAGTTTTGAAGAAGTGCTTGTATTTGCTGATCAAATCTATTGCATCTATTTATGTCATGGAAAACTAGCTTATCTTGGGGTCAGATCAGAAAATTGCAAAGTGTCTTAAAATGGTGTGTTGTGAGCAGACCCTTTCCACTGGGAATTGCTACCCCTTAGCTAGAGCTGGAGGGCTGAGATTGAATCCACTGGTCCAGGCTGTTGGCATGTGAAGCAAACTGTGACAAATCTAAACTTTCAGCTACAATGTTTGATGGGAGAGGGTTGCTTTTTTGAGAGCATTAATTCAATTGCTTTGTGATCGTTGGACCTAATTTTTGGTTTGTAACGTTAGGACTATCTAAAGGAAGGGTAGGATCTCTGTACATAACAGCAATGTTTCTCATTTCAAGGAATGTAGGAACAGTAGAGTGCTTCCTGCTTTTTCTGTGTTTTTATTACTTCCATTAAACTTCAGGGGAATTTCACATCTGATACATAATAGACGATGCTTATGAACTTTACGTCAAGTCTTGGTTAGGTTTCCAGAAGCTCTAGAATAACTTCAAATGATGTTTGTCCCATATAGTCTAGAAATTGTATTATGAGATCCTTATCACATTATTACATTACAAATCGGAAATATACAAAATAGTGAAATATAGTAAAATATACAAATTGGAAATATACAAAATAGTAATTTTGCTATATAATATCCAAACATACTCACTTTTTCTCATACCTCTTGTGTGCTCCAACACTGAAGAAAATTTGAGACTCGTGCAATTAGTATGCTGTGTTCATGTTGTTTTGTCTGATTAAGTGGAGAATTTCTGTAATTGGATGAATCCCACACACATTGGTACAAACAGCATACACCTTTGAAATATACTAATTTGTCTCTTACTCATTTCAAAAAATGGGCTTTATATAGACAGGATTCAGTATGCAATGGAAAGGTTTGGATCATTTTTTGCTTAAAAATATTTGGATGATAAAAATATCCCTATCTGTTACTGTTCTTACAATTACCACATAATAATTATCTCTAATGGTTAGCTGATTTCATGCTGAAGGTTTCAGTTCAGCAACATACTCAAAGTCTTGCACGACTTGCATCAAACTGGATTATTCCCTCTTGTTTAGAAGTAATTCATGTGCTTGAATCAGACACATTTAAGTACCCTGTTGAATTAGTATCTGTGTGGAAATTATTTTTCTCCTCAACATAATCAATTTTGGAACTGGAAATTACCTTTTGTTGATGGTTTTAGTATTTTTTTCCAAGTTGTGCCACCATCAGTTGTTGTTCACTTTAATATTTGTGGCTTTGCATCTATCCAGACAATTGAGTTATTTTGTGTGTATCTTCAGAATAATTATATGCCTCTTGACTGCCTTTTCAGTTTACATGTAAAATTAGCATTTTGCCAACACTGTCATTGTTTAAAAAATAGCAATGCAAAATCTGGTGGTCTAAAGAATTCTCTATTTAATGTGAATAAATAAAGTTTAAATTCACAGGTATATGAGGTGTAACATAAATTTAAAAAAGCATAACTTTAATCTACATGTGCAGCTGCTTCTACATGTTTATATTTACCTTGGTTTCTGTATTTTAATATTTTTCAGACGAGTATAAAAGAAGGATTACTACTGAAGCAAACCAGCTCTTTTCAGAGGTGGAAAAAGCGTTATTTCAAACTTCGAGGTCGTACCCTTTACTATGCTAAGGATTCAAAGGTAATTCTGTGCTATTAGTGTCTATTGACATTTACTTGTGACTTCAGTTTTGTTTAGGTTTATAAGTTTAATACATTTAATAGGTTTAATAATAATAATTTAATGATTTGTTCATGGTTGTTTTATGTAAAAACTGCTGTATATAGTATGTAATGTGTTAACTTTAAGGAAGATTGGTAATTTCTCTTGATTGTTTAGAAATGAAGTTTATCACAGTTATTTTAACCTTTTTGGCTATTCAGACAAATAGTGAAGTCATTTTAAGGAGTTGTGGGTTCTTTTGAGGCTCTCAGTCAAAAAAAGTAAAAATTGGATAATGCTTAGAAGTTATCACTAAGGCTGCATTCTATTAAAACTCTTCTGCTCTGATGCCCATAGAAATAGTTACGTGAAATCAAGATAGGCTGATTTTCTGCCAAAACTTATATATAAGGGAAAAAGCTGTTTCCCATCTATTGAATGTTTTTGGTGGGAGAATTGGGGGTGGGCAGAGGGGAATACTTATCTTCTCTTTGAAAGGCATTTCCTTCCTCCCTCCCAAGGCTGGAGCCAAGAGCATTTTGGCTGACTCAGATTGTGCAGTTCCATACTGTGGGTGTTACTCTCCTTTACCCTGTGGGGTTGCAGCATCTCAGGGGAGCTGTAGGTGAGGTTCTTCAGGTCTCCATCATCTTCTATAGCCTTGTTTTCTCAACAAAACTCTTAGTAAAGGCACAGAGATCACTCCTTTTGGGACTATAGGGCTGAAGCTGTATGGTGCACAGTTGTGTGGCTATAATGAATCAAGGAAAGCACCATTGCTCAGGGATCCCAGCACTACAGTCTGCTGTCAAACCTCTCAGCACTTGGTACCACCATGAGCAGTTTATATAAAGGATAAGCAGATAGGAGCTCTGAGAAGGGCAACCTCAAATCACAGTATGACGCTGAGACGTTTTGAAAATGTGAGCCTACCCTATTAGATGAGGAATATGGGATATTTTGGGTCTCTCTTGGTCTCACTCCAACAGGTCTGTGCCCTTGCTATCTTGGGAGCCATGGAACTGTTGTAGCATGTCCAGAGGAGGGGCACAAAGATGAGCAGAGGGCTGGAGCACCTCTCTTATGAAGACAGACTGAAAGACCCTTGGACCTTATAGCAGCCTTCTAGTACCTAGAAAGGCTACAAGGGAGCTGGAGAGGAGCTTTTTACAAGGGCATGTGGTCATACGACAAGGGGGAATGACTTTAAACTGAAAGAGCAGAGATTTGGATATTAGGTAGGAAGATACTCTTTCTGTGAGTCTGGTGAGATGCTGGCAGAGCCTGCTCAGAGAAGCTGTGGATGCCCCATCCCTAGAAATGTTCAAGGCCAGGTTGGATGGGGCTTTGAGTGACCTGGACCATGGCAGGGGGTTTGGCAGTAGATGATCTTTAAGGTCCCTTCCAACTAAAACCATTCTGTGATTTTATGTTAAAGATGAGAAGGTGTTATGAGTAGGCAATTGTGTCAGTATTTTAATGCTGAATCCAGACATGCTGAAATTCCACCAATATTGATTCTCCTCCCTGTGGCATGGAAGAGGGAAAACATGGTAGGGCTAAAAAAATAGGCATTTTTGTTGGACTGTTCTTCTGTGCTACAAAACCCATGATGAGCATAACAGAATCTAATTGATCCTTTGCCAGAGGCTGGAGTGTTTAGAATAGACATATATTTCTCTTGTTGGAACATCAGACAAAGAAGTGGAGGGGATCTCTTCAGCCCTTTGAGGTACATATTCTCATATGGATACTATATCATAACTTCCTACATGACTTTAGAGTTCCATCCTAGAACTAAATAATTAATTTACATTTTACTGTGTGTGAATCTCTTTCTTCTGACACCACATTTATGCTACACAGTAGACACTCTAAAGCTTAATCTATGTAAGAAAACCCCCCTTCTTTTAAAAGAGATTTTAAAGCAGTATAATTATTGAGCACTTTTTTTAATGCCCTCATCTATCACTTAGATAGCAAGTAGGACTGTGTTTAGGGGCCAGCTATGAAATTTTATCACATCATTAGTGTGTTCTATTTTTTTCAGTACTTTTATTTTCTATTTTTATTTTCTAATTGGAATAGATGCAATGAAATTAAAGCACATTTTGTAAGCATACCTGAAAGTGGACTCAGACTTAATTTAATGCTTCTACGTTCTTTTCCCTTCACAGTCTCTAATATTTGATGAAGTTGACCTGTCAGATGCCAGTGTAGCTGAATCAAGCACAAAAAATGTCAACAACAGCTTCACGGTATGGAACAATTTTAACACTGTTTTTGAGGGCTGTGGATAGACTGTTACTAAGAAAATCAAGATTCCTCTCAATTGCTTATTTTCTCTGTTTGGAAATAAAATGACTTTTTTTGGAAATGGTTTGATGTATGAGAACAATACCACATCAGCTATAGAACATTTTATTTCAGTAAGCAGAAATGTAAGATGACAGTTGTTTCAAAATATGATGATAGAAGGCCTTAAAAATACAACAAGATTCAGTATTAAAACTTAGTATTTATTATGGGTTTGTGCTGTAGTTTCTCTTCGAGGTAACTTGTTGAATTAAATCAAATGTAATTGTGCTTTTGTTATAATTTTCTTGACATAACATATTTGGTTTCTTCCCATATTGAAATGTATTTTATTTTTTTCACCAATCATTCACCAATTTTTTTCACCAATCATACCCATATATGTTTCCAAGTCACATGGAAAAGCTGTCCCTACAGTCACACCTTGATTCTGATACTGCTGTAAGAAACATAGAGCAGTTCATAAATTCCCATTTCTGTAGGTTCACAGGTGTTTTTTACACAAATGATCCTTCATTTATTGTTCAACTGTCTGTTAGAAGTAAGTGATAATATCTGACATGGTTCCTCTGCTGTAATTCTTAATCTCTGGAAAAAGAAGATCCTGAACATGACGTAGTTATGAGGAATACCATTGGTGAAGTTGTTCTTTTGAAGGACATCTGGAGAAGTCCCACTGACTGTAATGGCATCATCTTCCTTAACTGCAGGTCCCTTTATTCTCTATTAAAATGTTGATTTTTCATTTTCCTTATGCTTTTAGTTCCCCAGGTGATTTTTATTAGTTCCTATTACTAGTCTTGGTTTTTCTTCTTCAAAGCAGTCAGATGCAAGCCTCATGGGAAGTTCATAGTTTTTCCTTGCTGTGGTACCTCCCAGGCAGCTGCTGAGGCAGTCAGAGCATTTCAAAGACATGTTCGTATTGGCCTTGACAGCCCTGTGTGTTGTGTCAATCTAAGCTGCTCTACTGGCTAAGAATGTAATTAAAAAGACTACTTTGATGGAAGGTCTCAGATGAGGTGGTGGCTGTGTAAGGTACTAGCCTGTCTTTTGGAAAGGTTCTTTCTGTTGCCTGGAAGTTGTGCTTCTTCGGAAAAGTGGGATGCTTGGGCTTTTAATTTTTTTCCCCTTGTTCAATACTTGGTGTTCTGGTATCCTTTGTAATCCTTTAGGCGCATTCAGCATCTCATTCTTCACCAAAAGCATGTTTTGCTTCTAGTATCAAGACTTCTGGAGAAGATGGTAGTGAAAAAAGAAATCTCTGGCTACAGCTTTAACAGCTTCAGAGACACTGTTTATTTTCATGTCCTGGGTACTTTAGGGCAAACTGTTTTCTCTAAGGAATCCTCAAATTCATTTTGAAAAATTATTTGGATGTAAAGCTCTCCTGGATTGAAGAGTCGCCTGATTTGACTGTGAAATATGGTAATAGTCATCATCTTGCTTGATCTTTTGTCTTCTTTCTTTGTGTTTGCCTAACCCAGTCTCCCAGCAACACAGCTCTGTGAAGTGAGACATCTCTGACCCCGGGTTGGACTCGGGGGCTGGAGGTGGAGTGGGTGGTTAGCTCTCCAGCAATACTCCTTATAAATAAAAATAAACTTTCCTTTTTACTTTTTAATTTTCTTCCATCTTAAAAAGATAATTCGGCTTTTCTTAAAATTGCGGGTATTTTTATTTATGTTCTAAATGATCTGTTAGCATTCTCTTTGTTAAAAAAAGCAAAAATTAAATCCTTAACTTTAGCCTTCTCTAGTTAATGCACTCCTCTTGTTTCTTTGTCCCAGTAGATAATATTTTTAACACAAACTGACACAGATGGAATATACACCAAATGACAATTTTTCCAGGAAAACACACCTTTAAAATTTTACATTAAAAATTATTTTAATTTTTTGTTTAAAAATAATTTTGTCATTTCACTTAAATCCCACCCTCTCTTCTCAATTTCCCACCCCCATCTGTAGAAGTTACTGTTTTACCTTCTTTTGCCCTTTCCAGTTTGTTTGAAGGCAGAGGTGTGTGTGTCAAGTTTTTTCATACTCTTTTTTTGGATAAAACTCAAGTCCTAAAATTAGTCATAACACATAGATTTAAGGTTGGGTTTATTTGTAATGCACAAGCTTGCAGAATATTTTATGTAACTAAATGCCACTGTTTGTTCACTAGAATTACTTTTGCTATCTTTCTGCAAACAAGTTGAGGTTAAAGGGAAAGTTGAGGTACATAATCTCTGCTAATTAAAATGCAGAGCTGATAAATCAGCTCATTTATTTCATTTTTTTTCCTTATTGCTGATGATATTACCTTTCAGTGAATGATCAACTCACTTCTAGCAATTAGTTTCTAGTGCACAATCTTGCCTTTAAAGAATTTATAGGTGTTTTGTAGTTCTGAGCATCCTTACCTAGAGGTTAATAGGTAACCTAGAAGGAAACTTTGACTTCTGAGCCTTTACATAAGACACTCAAGGCTGGATTCTTCCTACTGCCTTGTTAGGTACAGTGTCCCAAGTCTATGGGAAGAGAGGAGAGGTTCAAGCAGCCAATTCAGCCCATGAGAGATTTGCATCGCTCTCTCTCCATCAGCCACATCAGGAACTCAGGGGGGATTTTGCCCAGCTCATGCTCAGTTCAGTGGCATGGGCAAGTGCTGAGTCCTCATAATGATATTGGGTGCTCTGCAGAAGATGTTTTTCCCCAGAACTTTGCTTCTGCCTTGGAGAGTGGTTTATGTTGTCTCAGCACAGCCAGAGGAGTGGATTTGCTCAGCATGTTACCTCTTTGGGAGGATTCTGGGATGAATCAGTCTCCCACTCTTGTTGCACAGAAACAGACGGGGCAGTGATTAGTTCTTCTGAGAGCTGTAATTCCTTGTGCATTTTGGTTTGCAGGGATGGAAATTGTCTTGTTGATACCTTGAGTGAATTTAGAAAAACCCTGTTTATTGTTCTCAAAATGAGCCTCGAGACCAAATGAGGCTGAAGAGTGCTCTCTGGCGTGTGAGTGTGGGCTTGTAGAGCAGTGGTGGTGTGCTTTTGTTCTAACAGGTATAAGGAATGGGATTTTTAAATACTTAAAGGATTCTTGAACAGGCATATTCAGATAATGAAGTTCCTCAAGGCAGCAAAGGTGATTACAGATTGTGATTTAAAAGGAAATTATCGTAGGTGAACTTTGGGCTTAAGTTTCTACCTCTGCCTTGCTTTTGATGCTGAAGAACTGATGCACATTGCTGAGGAAAAAATCTGTAGGTGTTAAGCACGCTGTCCCTCAGTAGTTGAGCCACGTGGTGGTATAAAATGCTCTGGGTTACTATAAATCTGTGCTAGAATCTCATGTTAAATGCACAGGCTTCATGTGCCAGCACCTGTATTTTGATACTTCCAAACTTTTGTTTGAAACTTTTAATTCAGTTATGGGTTTTCTGATGGTAAATGTGATGGAAAATAATAATATTATGGTAAAATACTGGTTTTGAGGCACTACTTTGTATAGCTGACTTTATGAAATTGCATGTAAGAGCAACAGAGGAAATAATTTCTCTGTCATTCTGGAAAGTCCCCTCCAGGAATATGAGAGTTAACATACTATATGATACTCAGGATGGGGATTCAGCTTGTCCTAACTTTTGGGTGGGACTTGATGATGAGTTTATAGACCCCTAAATTTAAGTATCTAAAAGAGAATTAATAGGTCTTTAAACAGATTTCTGTAATTGCTCAGTTCAGTTTAAACTCTAATGATTTATTAACTGATTCTCCCTTAGCTACAATAGCAACTTTGTCATCCAGGGCATTTAAAATGAAGGCCCTTGCTTTCAGCTTTCTGAATCAGGTGCTGAATCAAGTGCTTTTTGTTGAATATGCATCTTCTGGAAGTTGTCATCTTGAGGGGGAGGAAGCTGCAGTAGGCAGATCTGCTATCCTGGAAAGCCTACTGTGATTTTTAGTAATTAGGAACTGGCTGGAAAGGAGACTTTATGTTCCAGCTAATAACACTGATTACTAGGATTCTGGATATGCTTGCAGAAATGTCTAACAGTACATTTTTGCTGATTTATTGGTTTTAGCAATGCTTTAGACCATATAGACCATAGGGTCCTGATAATTTGTTCTGTGAAAAAAATACTTCCTTGGAGAACTTTTAAAGTGTTGGGCTTTAATAAAGTTTTCTCACCTAGTGTTAGGATGCAAAGGCAATAGAAACTTATCAACTATCTCAGTTTTTTATTTTATGTTTTTTCATTACCTCCATTTGATTTCACTGTTTTCCAGGGTAAATAATCATTGTCAACATTCTTATAAACTCTTATCTATTCTTGCTGTTCTCCTGATTGTTATTCTGCAGCATCATCTTGTAAGTGAAATTGCATGCTTGACACTCAGGGAAGCCCAAGTCACAGACATTTGGGATTATTTTATAAATTAATGCTCATTTACACTCCTTATGGATCTCAAGTTTTGTCTGTTTTCTGCAGTGGCATAGTGTACATTTTTGTGTCCCCTATATTGATACTAAGATCCTTCTTCTGTTAATTTGGACCTGTCTGTAATTCATAAATCTCTAATCTGTACTTCTGTGATGTGTATTTCTTTGTTTTTACTAAGGCTGAAATTTTTCAAGTCACTGTACTCTTTACTTAATACATTGCTTGGCTCGCTTAGAAATGCCTTGGAGATCAAGAGGGATAACGAAGTAATCAAAATTTTGTGCTGTCTGCAAATCTTCCTGTATTGCTACTTTATACTTCTCTTCCAGTTTTTAAGAATCATGCCACAAAATTTTGTTGGAGAATAATAAGCTGCTTATTATCTATTAATCTTTCTCCATATTAAAAATTCTTCTTATTCCTTCTTACTTTTTTACATCCCTTAGCTTTTCATCTCATTGCATGATGGTGAATAAAATAATTGGTCTTTTCAGTTCAATGACTGAATTAAACATTATTATGGATCAGCCTGATGTTTTAACTTTTCTGAGCAGAAGTAGTTTAATTAATCTCTTTAATTCATTAATCCCTTTATAGGTTAATTTTTAATGTATTTTTTCATATTAGATTAAAAAATATCCAAACAAAACATGAATGGCATTTCATTAAAGTTAGTCCCTGAATGTAATTTTGTTGCAAAAAAGAAAAGTTTTTTTCTCTGATTTCCACTTTTTTTTGGTCAAACATACCAGTTCACTTGGACTGAAAAGTAGGGAATTCAGCACAGTATGTTTTTGAACAACAACAACAACAAAAAAATTCTTTATGCAGCTGTCAATGGTTTTCTTGGTATTATGTAAATTTGGATTGATTTTGAAAAAACAAAGTATTTATATATACTGATTTTCCTTGGATATATTATTTTTAGAAGATTAGGGGTTTTCTATGGGTTAGTGAAACCAAATATTCTATTAGAGCAACTGTGCTTCAAGTGTGGTTAAAATTTATATTGTCTTCTAGTTTCTACTGTTTTCTTACAGACCTCTGATTACCTTATTTCTTACCCATATTTCTAAATGTAGCATATCCTATGTCTTGGTTGGGGATGTAAAGTTTATTGGCATATGACTTATGTGGAACCAGCTTAAAGGATAAAGTAATTCTTTTCATCTTTCAATCCTCTGGTCCAGCTGCTGTTTTCAATGGGAGGTGTCCCAGTTGTACTGGAAGCCCAATTCTTGCAATTTGTCAGGAATTCAAGTTGAATATTGCAACCAGTCCTAAAAGGCACATTGCTTTTAGCACTTTATTTCAGTCCTGTTGCTTCTGATATCAGTCAGCCCTGTTTTCATCATGGAGATTAGCTGCTTCAAATTGATTTTAGAGAACTAATTTTTGATACTCACTCTAGGCTTGGGAGACAGAATGCATTTACAGAATTTTCAGTTATTTCAGAGATAGTGTTAATTTCTCTGGACTTGGACATATTTTTAAATTTTTCTTCTTCTTTCTTGCCACTGAGATTTTTTTGGAGTTGTTTCTGAGACTTTTCTTCCGGGACTGCAAAAACTTCGGGGAATTTGAGAACTGCTTTACCTCCCCCAAGCTGTGTCGGGGAGAAATAAGAAGAGCCTTTTCCTGAGGAGTTTAAAACCTTTCATCTTTGGGTTTGGGCACTCCATTCTGTCGTTAGAAACAGAGAGATATATTCCTAGAGCTGGGAATAATTATCCCCAAACTTTTTTTTCCCCATTTAAATAAGCTAACATTAGTTCAGTTTTATTACTGATTCTTGATTTGCCCAAAGTTCAGTCTGTTGAGCTTTATTGAAGTGCAGAAAGCTTTTGGATTCTAGTGGAGGCATTTCTCTGCTGCTGTCCTGAATGTCTGTGAAATCCAGTTTACTGCAGTTCCATCTCAGTGGACATCAGGAGATGGTTTCTTTACTGATAGGCCTCAAGCCTCTTTCAGATGCTCTTCTGCCTCAGTCTGGTTTACTTTTTTGCAAAGGGCTTCTCATCTGAAGGTTACACAGACCTTCTCTGATCTTTCTGCTGCTTTTCTTTCACTGTCTTTCTTACTTCTTTAGTTTGGTGACATCATCTTGCTACTCCTGTGTTGGCTTCTAAGATCACGGGGTTAGCAACTACCCTGAAAGTTCCAAACTTGAGGTGGATTCCCTTGATTTCAGCTATTGCTAAGAAAACATTGTCTTGTTGTAGACTAGATTGATTGATCTTTCTGGTTTGCTCTGTGAGAATACTCTGGAGCACAGCTACCCACAATTTTTTTCTTCGTAAAAATCTATTTTGAGTAAATATCTATGTATAGCCTGTGTTGATGTTCCCTTGAAGGGAGATGCTCTTGCTTGACTTCTCACTTTAATAAACCACAGAGACATGAAAGGAATGGGTTTGTGTTTGGAAATGTTTCTGGGTTTTATCCTTTAGATCTGCAATAATCTTCTGGATTTGGGTATGTTTTGAAATTTCCTGTACGTTCCAGTTGCGTGTTGATGTTGTCAGTATATACTGATGATGCTGGGAGTTCAGACACATTTGCAGAAGTCTACTTTAAGTTCTGTCCTCTAGTGAGCTGAATCCCAGTTTCAGAGGCATGGTATTTTAAATTTTGCCCTTGGAATTGTCAGAAGGGTCAGTGCATGGCACTGTTTAAAGATGGGGTAATGGCATATCCAGACTTTCCCCATGCCCTGTTGGCAGTGTAGAGCAGGGCTGACAGGTCCTGCAGTGTCATCTGCAAAGTTGCTGGGGCCTCCTCTTGTCTCCAGGAGGTAGAACATGGCTGGAAATGGCTCAAGTTCCTCTGCTGGCTTCACCAGCATGACTCAGCTTTGCCCAAGTAGCTAACTCTTGGAATGCATTTAGTTTTTCCCTGGTTGCGAGCTATCTGCTGTTTCATACAGATGGTGATTAGCTTCTAAGTGATGAAGGCTTTTTGATGCTCCCAGCCTGAGCAACACCCAAACCACAGAAAGAGAGGAGAAGTGCTTTGGATTCCATTTTGTTCAATTTTCTACTCAGGGTTGGGATTTTTTTTTTTCCTATATTCAGGCAGCTTAGAAGTAAGACAAAAACTGAAATAGCAAATTAGTATGCTTAGGAAAAGAAAAATTAGACAAAAGCAATTAGTGTGCACTTGTGATGCATTTAGGTTTTTTTCTTCCATTTAGCACTTGCTCATTTCCCCTCCCCCTCCCCTCCCATCCTCTGACAGTGACAAAAAAATTTATTGAAGCTGAGAGCTCTTTGGGTGGGACTTCCAAGTTTTTAAGCTCCTTATCTCTGACTTGATGCAATGTCCCTTTCCCGAGAGCATCTGGAGATGTTGAAGCTATAAGTTTCATTATGAAAAAGGAATAAAGCATTTCAGCTGTGATGCTAAAAACCCATAGATAAGATGCTTGAGATTGATCTGTTAGAAGGAAGCTGAACACTTTTCGGAGAGAAAAAAGGGGATACTTAAAAATGTGACCATTCTGGTCTATGTTGTACATTTTGATTTTTCCATTTGTCTGGAGCTTGTTTTCCACACATTTCGTGCTTGGCAAAAATTTTTCAAAAATAGCTTGCAGAAAATTTCCCTTTTTCACTGGTGAAGCATTTGGGATGTGTGGAAAATAAGCGCTGAGGATTGCCAGATCTCATTCTTCCTGCACTTTTACACTTAAACTATTCTTTGACGTTTCTCTCTATTCATGCTTTAAAAGTGGTTAAAATACCTGGATAAACCTCAGAAAGTATCTCTCATTGCAGTTCCTGTTTACCAAATAATTTTATTTATGAAGTCACTGGTGTAAACTTTGAAAAAATTTCCTGTTTCTAGAGAACAAGGATCCCTGGCTTCAGGCAGCTGAATGATGTTTAAACAGGAATCTGTTACTACAGACAGAAAAAAAAATAGTCTTTGCTGGTTTATTTTGTACAAATTTGCACTTAGTTCGATTAAATATATAACTACATGTTTTCCTTAAAGCAGAGAATCCATCCCATCTGATAGATACACAGTGAGCTGGTGAAACCAGAGCTAAGGATACAGCAGTGCGAAGTAAATGTGCTTAACAAATCTTTATGTATCTTTAAAGAAACATGCAGACTTGAGCTATATATAGCAGTTCCCAGTTTCCATTTACAAGAATGGTTGATTGTTTTTGCTGTTTTTAAATGCTGATTTAAAATAAATTTCTAATTCTTCAGTCCAAATCCATGGAACTTTCCTACCCTGCTTCTTGTAACTGTCTCTTTATAAAAGTTATACTTCTGCACGAATAATGTTTTTGCTGTTTTAGCAGTTGGTTGATGTTGAATACATGAGGTCGATTTGGAGAACTGGATTTCTGACATAGTGATCTTTGCTGGATACTTTTGCAGTTCAAGGCTGGAAACATAACTGGATGACTTGATTAACCTGGATTCTGTTTTCACAGAATCATGGAGTGATTAGGGGGTTGGAAGTGGCCTCTGAAGGTCGTCTGGTCCACCCCCTTTGCTGAAGCAGGGCCACGTGGTCCAGGCTGCCCAGGACCATGTCTAGGTGGCTTTTTAGCATTTCTGAGGGTGGAGACTTCACAAGTGTGTTGAGCAAACCGGTTCCAGTGCTCAGTTATCCTCACTGTAAAACATTGTTTCCTGATATTCACAGAGAGCCTCTCATGTTTCAGTTTGTGCCATTACCTCCTAACTTTTCATTGGGCACTGCTGGAAAGAGCCTGTCTGTCCTCTTTGCATCTTCCTTTCAGGGATTTACATATATAAGATGACCTTGAACCTTTTCCAAGCTAAACAGTTGTAGGTCCCTCAGGCTTTCCTCACGTACCACATACTCCAGTCCCTTCCATGCAATGTCTGCAGTATGTCCATGTGTCTCTGGTACTGAGCAGCCCAGAACTGGACACAGAGCTCCAGGTGAGGCCTCACCAGGGCTGAGTAGAAGGGTTCACTCCCTGGATCTGCAGCTTAGGATACCACTGGCCTATTTTGCTGCAAGGGCATGTAGCTGGCTTGTACTCCATTTGTTGTGCAACAATACCCCAGGTCCTTTTCTGCCAAGTCGCTTTCCACCTGAGTGACCCCCAGGACACACTGATGCCTGAGTTTGTTCCAGGTGCAGGACTTGGGACTTCTTGTTGAATTTAACTAGTTGCTGCCAGCTCATTTCTCTAGCCTGTTAAGTCCCTCTGGATGGCAGTGTGACCCTTGGGTGTACCAGCCGCTCCTTCCCAGTTTTCTGCCATCAGTAAACCTGCAGAGGATATCCTCTGCCACATCATCCAGATCATTAATGAAGATGTTACGCAGGCCTGGATGCATTATTGTCCCATGAGGTACACTGCTAATTACTGGCCTCCAGCCATGCTCTGTGCTGCTGATCACCACCCTTTGGTCCTGGCAATGCAACCAGTTTTCAACACAACTCACAGTCTGTTCATCCAGCCTATATTTTATCAGCTTCTCTAGGAGGATCTTAAGGGATAGTGCTGAAAGTCTTACTGAAGGCAAGGTGAATGGTATCCACCTCTGTCTCCTCATCTACCAGGCCAGTTGTTTCATAACAGGTTGATCAAACATGACTTCCCCTTGGTGAATGAATCCATGCTGACTATTCCGAACTGCTTTCTTGTCCATGTGCCTGATTGTACTCTGGGAGATGCTCCTTCATTTTTGCTCGGTGTGGTGTAAGATAAGCCACCTAAATTACCCAGCTGGATTCTACTGCAGAATGAAGTCCCTTTACCTTTTTCAATGATGTAACCATTTTTGTCCTGTCTTTTAGCTAAGCTCGCTTGTTCTGAGAGAAAAAGTGAGAGAGCTCCATGTTGTACTGGTGCTGTGTGGGAGCCAAACCCACACATTACATCGATATTTGTGAGCTTGGGAAACAGTGAAATAAGAGAAGGCCAGGAAAAAGAGGGAAGCAACATTTTAATGGAGCAGACAGAGCTAATTGTTCTGATTATAAATTCTGTATTGTACTCAGGCAAATATAATAACCACTTATTATCCACCTTGCTTTTAACTCCTCCCCGTCTCTATAATTTATACTTTTGCCTGGCTTGACTCATCATGAAAAATAACAGTGACGATTTACCATGAAACACCAACTAACTACACCTTTGACAGCAACAGTACTGTCATAATTTATTTAGTATCCAGAAACCAAGAAATTATGAATACTTCAGAAAGATGTCCAACTGTTAGCACTGTGATTTTTGCAGACAAGTTCTGGAAGGTGTGGGAGCATCAGTGACCCCAGCAGTCTACTTCCACCATTGATGGAGGTGTATTCACCTGCCACACTCATATAGACCCACCTGCACAACAGCAGGGGAATGGAGGGGCAGACAAATAGCAAGGGAGGCAGAGCATATTATCCTAGTATTTGCCCATACTGACTCACCAACATCCATAAGCACAGAGAAGTTAGGAAGCATTTAATGTTACACTCCTGCCCCAGACATTGAATATGGTCCCCAGGAAGAGAGATGGGGTGTTCTCTCTGTATCATCCTCTCTTCATTATTTCTAGAAAGATATTTCGAAAGTATCTGTCCAGAGAACCAGAAAACCATTTCCCCACCCCTTTCAGATTCTAAGTGATATTTCTACATTAGTAATTTAATTCAAGATCAGCCATACAAAGTGCTATTAGTGTAATGCCTGATAATAGTTCTGAGTGGCAGAAGGTGCCTTAACGAAAATATCATGTTGCAGGAAGCAGAGTGCTTTACAATATCTGCTTTGTTGCTACTTAGGTATAGAGCACTGTTCTCTTGATTAGCAAACACTGTGTCTGCATTTTGAATTAGTAAAAGAACCCAGAAATGGAGCCATCAAGCTTTGGGAACTGTATTTTCTTGTATATTGCTGATAGTAAAAAAATTGATTAAAAAATAGGCAAAAGGCTTTAATCAAACTCTCTGTGATTTTATTTTATAGATTGTAAGTCTAAACTCAGTGGGCTGAAGGCTGTTACTGGTTAGGTTATTCCCACTGTAAGAAGAAAGGATTTTCAAATTTACTCTGAATTTGATGACAGTTTTATTTCCTTTCAAGATATTAAGCTTGTTCCTCATAAGTGTTGTCTGAAAGGAAAGTTGCAATAGTGGCCCCAAATTTGACTGTAGAAATGTCATCCAAGTGATTTCAAGATGTATATGTACATATATATGTATATTTTTAGAAGCCAAATTATCATAGTCTTTGTGTGAAAATCCCAATTTAAGGCAAGACCTATGTGGTAGCAGAGTGAACAGTGATCTCTTGTCCTCTCCCTCATTCCCCACTCAAAAAAATCCCCCTACTTTTCTGAACAGAACAGGAACATTATTGCAGTAATAGGTCGTTTTACTTCCCATTCAGACATTCTTTATTTCCTGGGATTTTTAGGGTTGTGTTGGTTGTCTTCAAATTTTGAGACTCAATATACTCACTCTTTCCCAATGCCTACTGCTTTAAAAGTGTTTTTTATTCCGACTACCTCTATTTTATTACTTTCCAATATATTGCAGTATCTGCTCTTGGTAAGTCCCTTTTCCAAAATCAGCAATGACTTCTTGGCTACTTGACAATGGTGAAAATTTTCAAAGGAACGTAATCTTATTCATTTTTTAAGACCTTTTGACTGTCTTCATCTTTTGTCATTTGTCTCCTGCTTTGTCAGCATGTGAACTGTTGGCACCTGAGTTCCTTCAAGACTTAAGAGTTTTCTTATTCTTATGTTACCTCAGTGGTCTTCCAGTGGTTCCTGTAACACTTACTTTGCGTTATATTATAGGGCTTCTTTCTTTCTTTTGAGAGTTCAGCATATTCAGAGTGATATACAAATAGTAATATTTGGAGCAGTGAAGATCAAAAAGGTAATATGTAATTGAAAAAAACGATGCTGGCTTGGGTCAGTAGAAGAGAATATACAGGACTCTGAATATGAATAAATGCAATGAGATAAGATTACTAGTTAAATTCAAATTTACATGGAAGGAAAATTGTTTTGAGGTCAATTACATCCATTTAATTTTGATTATGTCTGTATACAGGTTCAGCTGTCTTTAGTGAATGAACTTGAAACATCCCACTTAGTTAATCACAGCATTGTGTAAGCACTCAGAAGAAAGCATGCCATCTGTATAAATGCAAATAAGGAGGTTTAGGAAGTCAATCTCAATTTAGATAAACAAGAAAAGCTATACTGAGTTAGTTAAAGCTCATAAAACCATGTTGAATCAAAGTATAATAGTAATAGCAGATACTAAAGAATGAAGTAGAAACAGCAGAGCATATACAGTGATTCTTACCCTTGAGTTACTTCCCAACATTGACTCCTTGTTGAATTTTTGAGCGCCTGATAAGTTGAAGTTTTCAAATATTGTCTTTTATAGTATATGATGCATTTATTTGTGATTAATTTTTCAAATGCCTTTTTGGACATTTTTACTTTTCATCCCCTCAGCATCCTTTGGGAATACTTTTCAAGTTAAAGAATGCTTTGCATTTAGGGGAAAACACTTCATGTTGTTTGCTAAGTTTGCTTGGTTCCCTGAGTTCTTATGTTACGTGAAATGTCTAAAGAATAATAAGAGTACATTTTCTCCATGTTTTTGTAGACTGAAATAGATGAGGAGCTAAATGGGCTTCATAGTTCCTATTTGATTTGATTTGAAAAATTCCAAGCATTGTTGATGTTTCTTGCATATGCATACAATGCATTTTGTCTTTTTCATGTTACCAGGTACCTTCTTGAAGTTTGTTGTTGCAAATATGTAAATCAAAGAAAATATGTAGTTAAATTGTATTTACAAATATGTAAGTCTTCCAACTTCCCACTTTATATTTGTAGCACTAGTAATAATTGATCCTTCATTCATGTGATTGACAGTATCCTATTGAGTTGTTAGACTGTTGCAATGCTGTGAACTTTATTAAGTTTTTTGCGCTCCGATTTTAGTAAGAAGCTGGAATATATGAATTTCTGTTATGTTTACATGCATTGGTTAGCAGTGTTTGGTGATGATACTTGATTGCCAATAAATGGGTGTGCAGAGCATTTTGAAATGAGGTTTGGTTTCCCACCTCAGTTATTTATATCTGCTATTCTGGTCCTCTGTCATACTTACCCCTCCCCTGCCAAAGCTTTGGATACCAAAGAGTGTCTTCATTGGCACTAGGCAACTAGGTATGAACAACTGAACCAGGACCTTAGTTTCAGGGGGAGGGTGGAAGGATGCACAGTGGATTTCTGTGACCAGTAGTATTGAAGACAGGAGTTATACATATAAATGTTACTTGAAAAGATCAAGATTAGTCAAGAGTTTCAGGAATAAACGCAGCTGCTGTTGCTAAATGGCATTTCACGAGGTCTGCTTGCCTGTTAGGGTCAGTAGTAACTGTAGCGGAAAGATGGACGTAGCTTGCTGAGTCTTGGGTGGATTTATCATTATTTAATCTGTGTTATAATCTCATGCTCAATAATAGGAAATAATCTGTGGTTTGTATTTGACCAAATAAGATTTCTGTGTTCACTGAAACCTGGAAATTTCAGCAGAATGCTGATTGTTGTTGGAGCCAGGGTTATATTATGATTTAATGACTTTTCTTGGCTTCACTGAATGACCTGGCCTAGAAAAACATTTTGAAGTAATAAAGCATCTGTTTGGCTCTAAACTAATGAGAGAAGCATTGCTCTTTGCATAAACTGTTCTTTAGGAAAAGCCATGGAGAGCTACTAATAAACCTTATTAAGTAGCTTAAGCAAGATTGAAGGAAACAGAAAACAAAGGAACTATTCCCTTCCATGTGAAGCGAGTACGTAAAAAAAAAGAAAAGGCAAGCCCAAAAGGTTTTTGCCTCCCCTCCATGTGACTTGCAGCTTGCTGCACTTCAGTTACGTCGCCTCTGAGATATGTTAAAGTGCAGCTCAGTTTAATGAAGGAGTGGATAGGACAAATCAAGGCTAGAGACAATTCACAGCAGGGATTGGGTAAGTAACTGCAGCTGTAGATAAGTATTTACTAATATTGTGCAAATGTTGTAATGTCTAGCTCGTAGCATTTAAAAGAATACTCAGAATTACCATTTTTTGGTGGTGCTTTCTCTGTTTTATTTAAGTAATTTGCAGGTGTTGGTAGTACATACTATGCCATAGATTAATGCATAATACTGATAAAGGATTTAATTTTATTTTTCAGACTTTCTACAACAAAATAAATAACTTTCCTTATTTCCTTGTACTTGTTTTAAATTCTTTGTCATGTAAGTAACTGCTTTGTCTATTTTAATGCAGTGCCCAAAATAATTTCAGTGGGAGTTAGCTGATAGTTTCTGCTGCCTTCCTGTTATTTTGATTATTTTTCTACTGTTTAGGGAGAGGGGAGAGCAGCTTGTACTCTGAACCTCCTTGGTACAGTATTTTCAGATTTCTGGAATCTAACTCCAGACCACTGAAAAATTCCCATCATCAGCTTGTTCCAGGAATTCATTCAATTGTCCTAGTAGGATATGATTTCAACTGTTTGCTTTTGTTCTCTGTGCCTTTTTATAAAGATTTGTTTGTGTTCTTATTGATATAGTTGATACAGTTAGATATAAAAAGTACTGTTTTAAGTTTTTCTGTGTATGAATTTGTGTAAATGTTATCAATATACAAGATAGTGAAATATGATGACAGCTTTTGTGTTTGTTTAAGACTTACAGGCTTTTGATTTTGCTGTGTTTTTGTCTCTAGCAATTAGAATGGACCTTGCAGTTGCTATGATGGTGTTATGAAATAGGATTGCAGCCTTAGTCAATTAGTAATTTCCAGAATGGTTGTTTTAGCATTTCAGTGCCTGCCATTTGGGCATTTAAACCTCAGTGCATAGACTAAGAACTGAGAAGGGGTAATGATCAATGTAGATTCCAGAGACCTGTAACAAAGCCTGATTTGAATCTTGGGAACTGTACAAGGAAAAGCAAACTCTGTTGTTGTTGGTAGTGTGTTGATGAAAATACTTTTAAGTGTTTAGTGTCTTGCCTTGTAGGGCGTGTCATCATTTTGCATCATCTCACAGGGAAAAGTACATTAAATATAATAGTCTATCATGATTTTTATTATCTGGATTAATCAGGATGTGTTCTCTTTTTCAGATAATCACTCCATTTAGGAGGCTAATATTGTGTGCTGAGAACAGAAAAGAAATGGAGGACTGGATTAGCTCTCTGAAGTCCGTTCAGTCCAGAGAACACTATGAGGTAAGCTGACATCCCTCTTGGTACAACCTGTTCTAGCTCAACAGATCAAGCTACAGGACACAGAACTGAGTATTCACCCTCCTTAGAGTGAAAGGTATGTCTAATGTCAGAGTGAAGCTTCACATAAAGAACTTTGCTAGCAAAATGAGAGCTTCTTATCACACTTTGGTTTAGTATTTTGGAGGGAAAATCCTTTTGGTGAGCATTTCACTGTCGTCCCCTGTAATATGGAACCGTGCGTAATGTCAGTCACTGTAGCTGTGTTCTGTACTTGCAAATTTGTCTTAACTTCTCCTTTACTAGACCGCACAGTTTAATGTGGAACATTTCTCAGGGATGCATAACTGGTACGCCTGCTCCCACGCCCGCCCTACCTTCTGTAACGTGTGCAGAGAGAGCCTCTCTGGAGTCACTTCTCACGGCCTGTCTTGTGAAGGTAAAATAATGCTTGCTTCCCCATGGTTATCATGCTGTGTGTGTAGACAGGTTGCTGCAAGTTCAGTATTAGTAATGACCCTGAAAATAATGAGTGACAAAAGAGCCTGAAGGGAGAAAACTCTACCTGAGAGTGACTCTCCTCTTGACAGAGGGACTGCTAATGATCTCCCTCACCTTCCTGTTGCTCCAGGTGCCTTTTTCAATAGAATGCTTCTTTTTATTGCAGCAACCAGTTTGGAGTGTACAGGATGGAGGGTTTGCAAGAAAAGATAGGATTTGTTTGATTTGCACTTCAAAAATGTGGAACAAATTAGTCTTACTGGTTTGCAGAATCAGCATTTCTCAGAAAAAAAAAATCATGATGGTATTTTCTGTGCCAAGTCTGAAAACATCCTTAATATTGAACAAAGTGTTATGACCCTTCCCCTCCAATTCCTGTTTGCTCTGTTGCTGCTGCCTGATCCTGTAGTACACACTGATTTACTGCTTTAAAAATTCTCTCATGCTGTGAGGAGTAGAGACATAGATGGCTGCATTTATTGTTTGAACGGGGGAAATCCAGCACAAAGAAAAAAAAAGTGTGGCTAAGACATCAGCATTTAGCTAGAAATTATATTTAATGGACAAATAATTATAATATGCCTGAAACAGCTTATTTAATTTTTCCTGCAAGTTCTGTGGAAAAGTGGTAACAAGTCTGTTTGTGTTAGGAGCCAGCAGAAAATAAAGCATCCGTGTGACCTTATAAGATAGATATATGAAACGTAGAGATATTTAATTACTAAATAGCTGACTGCCCAGAAAAGAGTTACAGTTTCACCATTCATAATTTGATTTCTTTGGATGTATGTAACCCAACTGCAAATGCATTTCTGTTATTGATGTTGTTATAATACTTGAGGATAATAATATGTATTAAGGAAATCTTACAAAGGAAACATTAACCCACTGTCCTGAATTGTCCATGCTTTTAATGTAGCTAATGGTGCAGTTGCCAAGGAACAGGACAAACCTGTTTCATAGAAATTAGAAGTAGCATGGTTACTTCCAGCTTCTCTGGTGTATGTTTTCCATTGTGTGTAAGTCCTTTGGACAGTTTAAAGGCAATTAAGGTATTCTCAATGCCTGATATTGGCAGATGGAAGTATCAGGTACTTTACTAAAATGCAGTTGTGTTGCCTCTGTGTACAAATACAGTTGTATTTGCTCAGGCAAAGGAAAGGAAGAACTTTATAAAGAGTTATCCATTCTTAAGTTAATATTATAGCTATTTTAAATGGCCGTATAGCAAGAATTACTACTGTAAGATTATTGATGTTAATGTCTGAGTTCACCCTTTTATGTTTTTTCAGCATCTAATTTTGAATCTGTTTTTAATATACTGGATGTTGGCATTAACTTTACATCAGGGAAGTTCCCATAATTTTCAGATTTGGAGTTTGTCACTTTTCTGTATAACTTGTGACAAACTGATGCCACATTTATCCACATTTCTAACGCCAGTTTTTACAAATAGCTTGTGAAAGTGACTTGGATTTCCTTTCACTGTTCTACAGTTTCATAACCATGTATGATCTGGAATGTTTGATATGTAGATATTGTGATATTCTTTTGTCTATAATAAATTTACTTCCTCTTACGTCTTAGCTGGTATTTTATATCTAATGTCTTCTTCCTTTTTAAATAAAATAAGATTTTTAGTTGTATATCTAATCTAAATAATTTGAAATTTGACTCTTTTTCTGTAATACTTTATACTTTCTCTGCAATTATGTATACATGTTAAAATCCATCACTCTTAATTTCTTCATCTAAAACCTGCATTTTTGTTTGATACTTGCTTCTGCTATGTGCATTTCTAATGCATTTAATCATCTATTTTTTTCTTTAGCTTACCTGTATTAGAGGTCTATACAGTCTGAGAGGAAGTTCTCTCTGGGAGAACAATCTGGGAAGTTTGGAGTCTTAAAATTTCACAGACTTGTTCTGTGCTGCTTTTCCCCATTACACAATTTTAAAAACGTGTTTAAATATTCATGCCTGGCTTCTGAAACCTCCAGCACTGCTTTATACTGGGAATCCATTTATATCTATACTAAATTCAATTATTTGTGTGGTCATTGATCCCAGGCTACTCTATTATGCCTTGTATTGAAAAGCATGAGAGGCTCTTTTAAGAGATAATTGAGCTCTTCCTTCTGTTAATGGTTTGGGTTGCTGGCACACCAAGTTGTCTTGAAAGTAGCATAGAGTCTTTGGGGTCTGATTCTTGACTCTTAACTGTAGGTAAAAAGAAACCTTACTGCTGATATCTTGTAGCTTTTGATAGTTTCATTGTCCTGTAATATTTTATTCTCTTAATATTGCTGTTTTCCAGCAGCCTTGCACAACTGTTTTTTTAAAGTCTGACCACAAATCAAAACGCATTTCTTCTGGAGATGATAGGTGACTTTTTTCTTCAGGGCACCTTCCATCCCAGCAGCTTTTGGCAAAGGTTTGCCAAATTAATTGCAGGCCACCCTGAAGATACTCTAAGTCTTGTGGAAATTAGTGTAGAAAAAGATGGTAGGTTAGTGCCTTTGCTAGGTAAAAGACTAGTGTGAGCTTGCACCTTTTTAGAAGCCAATGAATTGATATGTGTATCAATCTGAAGATGTAAGTTACAACAAACCAGGCTTCATTCTTGCTATTGCTCAACAAAAAATTGACTTCTAAAAAAGATTAATCAGACTCTCTTTTGAGATGCAGTGCTGCTCTTCCCAGAGGTTCTTTCTTTTGTGTCTTCTCGAAAGATAATCTACTTTTTCAATGTTGTCTGTGTGTTGTGTTGTTCTAGCTAAAGGACTGATCTCTGCAATGTTCATCCAGTCTTTACTATGATAATTATGATCTCTGTGTGTTGCTTTAGAAATTATTCCAAACTAGCTGAATCATGAAAGGGTTTTGGTTTTTATGCTCCTCAGAGTTTAGCTTCAATATGGAATGTTCAGGCAAAGAAGCTTGAAGAATGATATATCATTATGTACCGAAACTCTTCCAGAACTCTGTAACCTCAGTTACTCTGTATCAATACTGTATTTCTATCTATGTCACTGCCAGTGGAACACTGCCTCTGTGATTATTCTCAGAAATTTAATTTTTTATGTAGCGTTTTGTTTATCATGATGGAATCTTGATTGTTGAGTATCAAGTATAGCTAATAAGTGGCAGAAACCTTTCTCTTAAACTGCATTCTCCTGTGATGAATTGCACAAACAATGTTGTAAGAACACTTTAGGATGACGAGGTCAATCAGTAAAAAATACTGGGATTAAATTACCTCTGCAAATGCACTTTGTGCACTTTATCTTTTTCCATTATCATTGTGGGGTTTTGCCCACAAAACTCTATTGTTCTTACCCATTACCCAGGGAATTGTACAGGCACTACTTGCACAGTCATTGTGTCTGATACTTTTGCCACGTTTTCTGCACAGTCTGGAGAGTGAATAGTGAATGAAGCAGCAATAAAGAGAAGGGATGTTTGTTGTTAAGGAATTAAGGAGTAGTAGAAAACTTTTCTGTGACTTTGTATCACATGCACCCTTCTGTGATGCTGGGGAAAACATTTAAATAAGATTTTTTATCAAATCAGTAATTGTGCATTGTTTATAACCTGAAACCTGTGTCACAGGTACGCTGTTTTCTATAACTGCAAAAATAATTTGAAGCTGTTCTGAAGTCCCTGATGCTTTGTAGATACACAGTACTGAAAAAAAGTCTTAATTGTAGTAGTAGTATTACTGGGCATAGCAACAACAATAGTAATAATTTTAAAAGGCTGGGAAGAAATTAATATTGATGGCTAAAAAGCAGTGTCACATTAGCTTTCAGTCAGTTCGGCAAATGCTTGTTGAAAATTATTATGAACCAGAGTATGGCGCAACCCTGTACTTACTGAGAACCATCTATTACATGCAGTGACTGAGGGTCCTGTTCTCGAAAATGTGTATGGTCATACAACCAACAACTGCACACCTGCATTCAGAAACTATATTGCAATGTTAAGTTTCCTGAGTAACTTTTCTCATATTTTTGCTTTCATTGGTGAAGTAACGGCAGTTGATGTCTAGCCATATGTCTGCATGTTTTCCAAAAGATTTCAGATATCAGACTGATTCATGAATGAGATTCAGTGTAATCTGAGACAAAAGAAGTTAGGTCATAGTGGTAACTAATATTGAGGTTTGATTTAAAGTCCTTTCTTTGCTTGCAAGTTACATCTGTATCTTAAGGTTATTGTTGTTGGTAATATTTAATGTTCAGACTAACATAAATTGTTGTTTCGTGATACTGAGGTTGCAGGGGGGTGGCCCAAAGAGTCTGATCTGAGATTTAGTTGGTAGGTTATTTATAGCAGTTACAAAGCAAACATTACCTGTCACTTGCCATCTATAGAATGGCTTGCTGCAACTCTTCAGAGCCTGGGATTGATTTTGTCCTTGCCTTGTTGAAAAAGAAACTAAATACAGGTTCCTAAGATCAAGTTCAATCATAGCTCAGTAGGGTTCGAACATTCTTTTACTTTGTAATTCGTAATTTTCTATTCCCCCTCATCCTGATTTGTTGGATTTTGATCTGTGTGGCAGAACAAGTGCTTATCATTTATGAGTAGGGAGCTGAATTCAGTGGCATATCTTCTCTGATACATTCAAATGCTGAAAACTGCTTGTGGTCCATCACCTGAAAATATAGCCTTTATTTCTGTGCTTCTGTGAGACCTGGCTTCATTGGATGCTTGGAACCAGCTTAGGTTGGCAACACACAATGTGATGCTAAGTTTTTCTAAAAAAGTGAGTCTACCCTGTTTGTTGACAGTTATGGGATATTTGCACGCTTTGAGTCTGTGTTGGTTTCCTCCAACAGGTCTGTGCCCTTCTTAGGTTAGGGGCTATTGGCCTATTTGAGTGAGTCCATAGGAGGACCATGGAGATGATCAGAGGGCTGGAGCACCTCTTCAGTAAGGAAAGGCTGAGAGAGTTGGGATTGTTCAGCCTGGAAAAAAGAAGGCTTTGGAGTGATGTAATTGCAGCCCCCTGGGACCTGGAGGGAGCCTGCAAGAAATATGAAAAGAGACTTTTTACAATGACATGTAGGGACAGGACAAGGAGAAATGGCTTCAAACTGAGAGTAGGTGGAGATTAGATAGTAGGAAAAAATTCTTTACTGTGATGATGGTGAGACACTGGTTGCCCAGAGAGGTTGTGAGCACAGCATCCCTGGAAGTGTTCAAGGACAGACTGGATGGAGCTCTAAGAAACCTGGTCTAGTAAAAGATAGCAGGGAGGGTTGGAACTAAATGATCTTTAAATGTCTCTTTCAACCCAAATAATTCTATGATTATATGAATGCTGCTTTTTTAAATGTCTGAGGGAGTTACTGTAAAAGCAGTGAAACTTTGTTTTCTTTCCTTCTCTTCCTTTCTAGAAAGTAAGAAAGTGAGAGCTGAGCTCTTACTTTCACACATCTCCCAGAACAGTGAGGGGATTGCTCTCAAACTCAGATGTTGCTTACATAGTCTCAATTCACTTTTTAAATTGATCTGGCAATGGATCAGTGGAATTAAAATGGGAAATTTATTATTCACAAGACATTTTGTACCATGGCTTAATGTTTTTAAATGGTAGATAAGTGATGGGCCAAAGCCTTGATAATTTCCTGTCAAATTTGTTTGAAAAGAGACTACTACTTCTGATCTGCTGGCTAGTTCTTATAAACCTTTAATGGTCTTTGCCAAAATAATTTATATAATGCACTCTAAATAGAATTACATCATGCACTTCCAGTACAAGAAATACCCACAGTTTGGGTACATCAGTCTGTTTGGTCTAATATAGTATCATTAGCTCGGCACATTAATTGAGCTGAACAAAATTCAAATAGTTATTAGGTTGTCAGAATGTCTGCTTAACTACACACATGTGCTGGGTATTCCAATTAGCAGACTTTTAATAAAGAATGCAGTAAAATTGAGGTTCTTCCTGATTTGATATAGGCTCTTGGGAAATTTCGTAATCCCCAGCATCCTTAATAAAAATATCACCACATAAACCCTTCACTTTCTCATATTCTGAGAAAAGTAGGCCCAGCATGGTGCCCCAAAGGCATCTTTTGAGCAAAGAAACAGAGGTCCTGAATCAAAATACTTTTGTAAAACACTGTCCCATGACTTACTGCAGATTTAAGTCAGATAGCTGAGTCATGTTACCAGAGGAATGGAAAAGGCAAACCCATTGTTAACAATATATTGTACCTTACACCTGAAAAATGGGGACCAGTGTGGATTTCAGGGCACACTTAGCATGGGCTACAGCTAAGCAGTTAAACTCAGAGGGTTAAAGCTGGAGTGATTATGAACTGAATTTTCTATTAGTTGTTTTATGTCATGTGTGCAACTCTAAGTGACATGTACTTGCTTATTTTATGGGATATCTGCGTTTAATTTTTAAAAGGTGTATCATTGAAATACAGCAAATAACACAGGATATATGTTTATCTGTGTCTTGCAGTATGTAAGTTTAAAGCACATAAAAGATGTGCTGTCCGAGCAACAAATAACTGCAAATGGACTACATTAGCCTCAATTGGAAAAGACATCATTGAAGATGAAGATGGTGTAAGTACTGTTCATATTTACAGTAGTTTCCAAATCTGTTTCTTCTTTAGGGGGGGGAAAAAGAAAAAAAGCCCAGAAATATTGCTATGTGACCCATTGAAGTTAATGGTAGGTGGCTATTTTCCTGAACACTATTCAAAGATTATCATGATATTTAGAACAAAAGTTGTATTCCTATCTCACAAGGCAAGTCTAGCAACTGTGGGCACTAGATTGCAGATGTATTACAAGGTTTTAAAGGCCACATGCAGAGAAAGTCTGCAGCTGGAGAATTGCTCCCAGAAGTTCCCACTGCTCTTAAGCAAAGGTGGTATTTTACACTGTTACCATGCTATTTTGGCAATCTATTTTTGTCCTCTTTACCTGGAGCAGTTCTCCAGGAGGCCCGTTTGGAATTCACTGAACTGGGAGGCAATGAAAGCAGGAATTTTAAAATTAGCAGGAGAAACAACAAAAGCTTTTGAGAGGTTGATTGTGATAAATGGACTATTTTTACAAGCACAGCTGTGTATGAACCACTGGTGTGAAGCTTCTTCCTAGAAGGCTGGTACTAAGTTGAACACCTGAGTGTCTTGAGTTGCCCATGGTATTAATGGGACAAAGAGTGCACTGAGTAAAGCTTTGCACTATGTTTGGGACTGCTTTATAGAGCTTACCAGACATGGTGAGTGGGTAAGTGAAGTGACAGGCGTATTCTGCTGTCCTGCCTATTCTTATGAATTTTAGGTATTTTTAATTGGCTTGTGTCATGTAGTCAACATAACCAAGTGGGAACTTGTTTGTATGACGGAGTCTCTGGACTTAACTGCCCTGTTGTGTTGTGGTTCGTTGCTACCATGAGTGAGACATGTCTCCTTTCTTCAGGTGTCATGTTTTCTGCCTAGCACATGGAACACCAGAGTAGTCCATTCATTGCTGTTGCTTTCTGAGCATCAGTGTTCTGTATCCTGGCTGAGCAGCATACCTGCTTCTTTGGTGAAAGGGTATAGCTGTGAGAAATAGTTTAAATCCACCTATATTTAAGAGACAAAAGCCTTTAATTTCTCTTTCTGGGTATTTAACTCTAATGACTCCTTCTCCACAGATAGCTATGCCTCACCAGTGGTTAGAGGGAAACCTGCCCGTCAGTGCCAAATGTGCAGTCTGCGACAAGACGTGTGGCAGTGTTCTACGCCTGCAGGATTGGAAGTGCCTTTGGTGTAAAGCTATGGTAGGTGCACTGAACCATATCCAAGCATCTCATAGTTTGACAGCTTTATTGCTTGCCATTATTTTTGTTCTGTCATTTCACAGCCTGCTTTTGGATTAAGTAGGAGCAGGCAGCTTCTGCAAACTCAGATCTCTCTAGCATTCAGAATTTCTGATGACTGTCATACTTGCACAGTTAATTTTTAGTACACCCACAGATGCAGCTTCTCTTTAATAGGTGTTGTCATCCGGTGTGTTTTCTCTGCTTTCTTCTAGCTGTTAAGTGAATGTTCAGGTGCCTGCTCCTTATGCCTAATAATCATATGTTACTTTCTTGTAGTTTTATTGTACCTATTGCTCTATTAACATTTTTGTAATATGTTATATTAATATTTATTAATATTAATGTAGTAACATTTTAATTACTGCAAAATCATGATTTTCTCTTCTTCAGGGCAATCTGTAGATTGCTGATTGAAATTCTCTAACTCACTACTGCTGTTTCCCCAATATATAGTTTTCTCTTAAATTTATAAACTTGTCTAAAAAGAGGGGTGTCTTACGCAAGTCAGCAGTTTATTTATTGTTGAAGCTTCTGACATAGGTATCCAAGGCTCTGTGTGTGAGCAGTAGGAAATGACTGCCATCTCCAGAGGTGACTTGAGATTTAGGTGAAATGGAGCCACCTCTGCATGTGCCTCTCTTTCCAATATCTATGGAAGAGACCTTTACAATATGGAGTTTATGGAACCCAGCTTTGGGAGATGGGTCTGGCTTGGTAGGTGTGCTGGCTTTAATGCAGATAACGTCTTCCAGAACGGCCTCAGTGGACCAGGCAAGTACAGAGCTATTGTTTTGCCTGCTGCCACCAGCACAGATGCTGGGAGCTTGCTTCTTCCTTCCTTGTGGATGGGGGCAAGTAATTCCCTAGCAAGGATGGTTTTTATCTGCTATTGGGGTAGCTGAAGTTCTCCATAATAATGTTTTGTTGAATTAGTTACAAGGCTCTGTGGTTGAACATTTGGGTTTTTTTCCTAGTCTCATTCCTATTCCCTCTACACCTAAATGTTATATAGGAGTCCATTTTTGTTACATAGATAACATAGTATCAGTTATATTTTCATCTCAAAATTGTGCTGAAGGAAACTAATTCTTTGGGGTTTTTTTTGTAGGTTCACACGGCCTGTAAAGATCTGTACCCTCGTAAATGTCCACTTGGCCAATGTAAGGTATCGATCATCCCTCCAACAGCACTAAACAGTATAGACTCCGATGGTACGTAGTCCTGTAGTGTGTTCAGTGCTACCTCTGGACTTCCAGTGCCTATTGAGATCCATGCAAATAAACAAGGCTAAAATCCTTCTGCTGAGCAGGTGAATGCAGTCTACAAATTTAAAGAGAAGTACAATTTTCTGTGTAGGTTTTTAGAGAATTATTCAACTGTTGTTTTTTGAAGTTGCCCCCGCAGAAGTTTTCTTCCATTTTACTTATGATCCTTAGAAACATTTCACAGAGTCCTCAGATGAAGTGAGCTGATGCCTGCCTGGCACACACCGCTCCATCTGTGAGTTCTCAAATTTTGGATAATTTTGCGTTACGGAGAGATAAGGTAGCTGAGCACCTTAGATCCAACAACTACTTTATCAGGTTTAAGAGACGAATTGCTTCTATAGCTTCTCTAATTTATTTTTTTAAATACAGGCAGTGTAAAAGTCCTGCAACACACAGATAAAAACCCAGCAAATGCTCAAAACTTAGAGATGCTTTTTCATGGTTCAGGATAGAGACGCGTCAATGGTGAGATGTGCACTTCAAGGCAGAGAATGGATTTAAAAAAGAAGTATCACAAGAAGTTAACTGCTTTAATTTTATAGTTTGTGTCAATGGTGAAGTAGATCGACAGCTTGGATGCAATTCAATGAACTTTATTACATGAAGTTTGTAAAAGTGATTGTGTATGCTGTATATATTCACTCTATTTATTTGCTTTGTGGTGTCTCACACATCGTGCTGTCATTTATTACTCATACCAGGAAGATTGTTCAATATGTGAAATTAGTTTTCTTGGCATTTAAATTAATTAATCAAACCTTATTTGAAATTAGACATTATGATAATGTGGAATTAAATTAGCATCCCTTAATGAAATTTTTTATTTGTAGCTTTAGTATTTTTTTAGTAATTGAAAACAGCATAATCATTTTAATACCGCTGGAGACAAATATCAAAACCTGTGCATGTGATGTCTGATTTTGAAGTGTTGCTGGGAAACCATTACCTCCATGGACTGGTCACATTAGCGACAAGTGTCCATTAGTGCTTCTGACTAAGGACCTTGTAGGACCTGTAATTAGTTAAGACCTGCACTGGCCTTAATAAGTTTTGAATCACAGCTGAAGGTCTTCTGTTGTTCAATGATTCTGTTATACTTAATAGTATAACCTTAGTGTGGAAACAAGGCTCTTAGGCCAAGTCTCACCTGGGAGGAACTGAGTGCAAGTAACTTTTAAAATCTGTGAGTATTCTTAAAAATCTCATACAGACATGAATGATCCAGTTCAACCCAGTACAGTTAAAGCAAAATAAGATTGAAAACCAAACACTTGTAACTGAAATATATATTCAATTATGTGATAATAATCTATGAAGATGAGATTTAAGAAGTATTCTAAAAGGTTAATAGCAGTTGAAAAACAATAAAGCTATTGTCTTCAGGATTTTACTAAATCTAGGCACTGAAAATACCAGAAACAAACAAAAAAAAGAACTGGTAAATCTTGTGCAATTACGTTTTCCTTGCAGGACTAATACTCAGTTTAGCACTTAACATTATGCATGATAAAATGTACTCCTTTTGTCCTTCATCCCTATTTTCCTCTTTCCCATGATTTATTTTTGTGTTGTTCATATTAGGAAACCTTATTTATTTCATTCTTTCTAACTATGTTTACAGGTTTCTGGAAAGCCACATGCCCGCCATCGTGTGCCAGTCCTCTTTTAGTTTTTGTTAACTCAAAGAGTGGAGACAATCAGGGAGTAAAGTTTCTTCGTCGATTCAAACAGTCGTTAAATCCAGCTCAGGTCTTCGATTTAATGAATGGAGGACCTCACTTAGGGTAATGACCTTGGAAATCTCGAGCAAGCCTTTCCACAAGGGAATTAGGTGCAAAGTATAGTGTCGTGTTCCCTTGTTTTACAGTGTTATATCCCCTTGTTGCTATAATTCTATCACCAATATCTACTCTGACTTCCTAATTAAAATCTAAGAGACAGCAGAATTTCAAGATAAATTCTGGTGTGTGAAGGGATTGTAGAATAATATTTGCCTTCTAGAAAAGCTCAAAAATTCAAAATCAAAAGTGCTTTGACTTCTGTTAACTGGTAAGGCTCAAAACTGTTACAAATGTTCAGATGGTTTCCTGTATCACAGGAACTTTGATTTTGCCTTTCTGCACAGTTGCCCAGGTGCTTTTCTTCATTTCACATGCATAATTTCGATATTCCTGACCTTTTTGTGTGTAGCTATGGAATAAAACTATTGTCTAAATGTTCTCTGTATCTTTTAAAATTCTGAACACAAATGTCAGCAGGGGGGTCTGCAGTGGGTAATGGACAAGTGCATGAAAAATTTTTCATCTGAAAAGTATATCCAAAATATGGTTTATGCAATATATGCAAATAGTCAAGAAAATGACCATCCCACAGAATTTGGAGCAAGGACAAAATTAAAACCACCAGGCATTTCTCCCCAAAATCTAAGGGTTGATTGCTGGAGTGATAGCGATTAAATTTGCATAGTGGTGGCCACAACTCAAGCATCTTTGCACATTTATGAAGATTAAATTTGTGCCCATATTTCTGTTGCCTAACTAAATTCCACTCAGATATAATGATGTGGTTAAATGGCCTAATAGTATCAGTTATAGCAACTAGAAGGAGTAATTTTTGTATTCCTAAAGATGCAGAATTATACGTAATGATAAAAAGTAGAGGAAGCAAATCCACAAAAATTCAGTTCAAGCAGTGCGTAAATAATACAAATATAATTGATTACAGCTGTGGATTATAGTAATTAGTACTGTGTTATGGTCACATTTGAGTTGTAATATTCTTTTCATTATAACCCTGATAATCTGAGCTAAATCTAAGTCACTTTTAGCTAGCATTTTGTACATGTAATTATAATGACATATAACATTTGTCTAAATTGATTAGACAGTCTTTGAAAGAAGACAGTCTGAAAAATATGTTTGCAAGTTCTCTTCCTCATACAGCTCTACCATGGCTGAGGCGGCTCACTTTGATGTTGCACAGAAATTGCAGTTCATATTGAGTGCTTTTAAGTACTTCTCCCAAACAGTTTCCAAGGAGAGGTCCTTAGCAATTATTCCATCAGGTCGCATTGATGTCTTCTTTTTCTCTACTTGATCTGAAAAGCAGAGGTGCATTCTATGAGACAGTGTATTTCTAGGGGTTTTCTCCTTTTTCTCAGGATAGGATAAATTGCTCTGGTATCAACATTTTTTCCCCTTAAATATCCTCTTCTTTTGTTCTGAGTAGGTATGTGCCCCTTGTATTCAGGCACTGTTATTTTCTCTAGAAAAAATAGAAATGCTTAAAAAAATTGTGATCTTGATATGTTGCTTTTTAAAAATGGTTCAGAAAGTACACATATTCTGGAAAATAACATGCATTAAAAATAAATATCTTTGTTTGTATTTTAAGAGTTTATAATTTTCAATTTTTTTTCTTTTTTTTTTTTTTTAGTTTAAGTCTCTGTTTTTACCTCTTGGCTGTTTCTTCACATCTCATTCCCGTTTCCTCTGTGTCTCACCTTTCTGCATTTTCTGTCTCTCTTGTCCTCCTTTTCTGTACTGTCCAAGTGTTGTATTCTGGAGGTGTTAAAAGTCAGAGAACAGGAGGAAGAGCAATAGGTAACAAAAGCAGCATATGGCTTTAAGGATATAATACGAAATACTTGTATTATTTGTCTTATATTGCTGTGATCACCTTGTGTTTAAGAATTTCCCTCAGTGGTCCTCACATTTAGTTAGCCCCATGCTGACAGAAGCCCACTCGTACTGTGGAGCACATCCTGCCATTGTGTCTTAACCTCTTCTCGTGAAAAATCCCCAGTGGTGCATTTTGCTTCTGGCTGAAGTGAGAATCATGGCGCAGTTGCAATTTTATCACTTAAATTAATTTTTTTGAAATATTAGTAAAATCAATAAAATCAGACTTATAAAATCCTGAAAACAATATCAAGGGATTTTTTTAAAAGAATAACTTGGCATGTTATTTATCAGAAATGTCAGTATAAAGTGGAATATACAGCGACAGATGGGCTGCAGATAGGTTAATTAATAGATGGTTGTATCCCCATACCCCACAACAATAAAAGGATCATAAAAATGCTGTGCACAATATTTTCTTGTAACAATTGCTAATGAATGTCACTGCTCTCTTGCTAATGGATGTAACTAGCTCTGCATTTTCTCTGCAGTTTGCGGTTATTTCAGAAGTTTGACAACTTCAGGATTCTTGTGTGTGGTGGAGATGGAAGTGTGGGTTGGGTCTTGTCAGAAATTGATAAGCTCAGCTTGCACAAGCAGGCAAGTGTACATATTTACTTTCCTTGCCTAGACTGACTAGGCTTAATTTTGTGTGCTTACTTTTTCCTTGACTTGGTTCTTTGTTACATCTCTGTGTATGGGGCAAACTCAGTAGTTACTGTTTAATTAAAGTTTTCACTGTTGTAAACAGTACTAGTTGTAGCAGAATAGCACAATTTGCCTTACTTAGGCTTTAGACATCAGCTGTGAAATTAATGTTTATTGATTGAAATAACAAGCATTTGTAACCACTCGTATTTTTTTTCCTAGTTTTCAGTAGTAGATTTGTTCCTGTGTTGTGTTTCAGTGTCAGTTAGGAGTGTTACCCCTTGGTACTGGAAATGACCTTGCTCGTGTCCTTGGCTGGGGAGGATCTTGTGATGATGATACGCAACTTCCTCAGATTTTGGAAAAACTAGAACGAGCCAGCACGAAGATGTTAGACAGGTAAACCTAAATGTGGTTATATATCACTTACCATGAGATCTAAATTGTATTTATTTGGGTTTCTGGTGGCCTAAAATCGATCTTGGAGTCTTGGTTTGTTTTTTGAGCGCAGATCTTAATCATGAAGGAAGTTGCAGTTTTAATGGGGACAGCTCTTTAGCCTGCTTTTTAAACTAAGGAGTCAGAGGGATGAGTGGTTGATGGAACTGGGAAGTGTACTTTCCAAAGATGTTCAAAAGTTGACAGCTTCTTGCATGGCTGAAGGAGCTGCATGACTGCCTGTTTCAAGAAGTTGTGAGCATTAAGAAATTGTGTAGATTCAAAACTGATTTGAGCAATTTTAGGGACTCCATGCATGCTTATTAAACACCATTAATGGTAGTATCTTTATTTAGAAAACACCTGAGCTCTCTGTCCTTGGATGTGGGGAAAACTCACCTTGTGTGCTTTCATCCTTTCCCTATGCATCAGCTGTTGACAAGATGCTGGGCTAATTGGATCTATAACTAATATTTTTGTTTGAGGCATTTTCTTAGTTAAAAACCCAAGATCTTCCCACTCCTTGTTTCATGTAATTTTCATCCATAAAGGAAAGCAGCAATCCCCATTTAAAAAAAAAATCAGAGATGACGATGGTCATGCTGTTCCAATCTAGCACTGGAAGTTTTTGAGAGGAGTATTTCTTAGGCTGTTCCTTTATGTCATGAGTGTTTCTTTTCTTGCTCTAGTTATGAACACTTGAATGTCATCATATGGGATTTTACTTAAGATTATTTTTATGAAATAGAGAAAAAAGCCTTTTTTTTTTTTATTTTACACTTTTCTGCAGACTACTTAATTGCTTTACAGAAAAGTATGTAGAGAAATGCTTGTTACTGATCCACAGATTCTGAAAAATTTGTAGATTAAATCATGTTTCCCTTTTTCTGTAGTGAAAAAATGCTCTGTTTCATTTTTTGGTCTAATTTCAGTAGACTTGCTCCCAAGGCTTATCTGCAGTGATTACTTGTTCTTTTCAGCAGGCTTTGAAGGATGTTGTTGCTATTAGTGGTTTCATACTCTCTATGCTGTCAAGTGCTGTCCTGTACCAGACAAAAAAAATATATATGTTCATCAAGGATGACATTTTGTCTTTGTTTTCATGCCTGCCTCCTCTAGTTGAGATGGAAAGCTGATGTCACCTTAAAGATTTTTCTTTAGGAAGATGTCTAGTTTTGTTTGACTTCTGCAGTATGTTTGCACAAATTCTTTTACAATGTGAATGTTTTTTTACAAAAAATCTTTATTGCCTATATTGAATGTCGCATGGCTTTTTTCACAAATCAGACTGATAATTAAAATACTAAAAATAATGTAAGCAATAAAACAAAATATTGCCTTTAATCTCAATTATTTCACCCATATAGTTTACGTCTATAAATTAAGCTGCCTTTTTTTTATGCATAGCTATTCTGTACTGTGACAATGAATTTTCTTGTGTTAATATAGTAGAGAGAGTGTAAAACTAACAGTCTGGAAACATATGTTTCTTTCAGGTGGAGTATAATGTCATATGAACTGAAATTACCAGCAAAGCCGTCTATTCTTCCTGTGACTGCAGAAGAGTCAGAGGAGTGCCAGGTGCACTTTTATTTTTGTTTTGTTGTTTCATGTACTTAACTTGGAGCTTCTGGGATGACAGTAGCCATAATTGAAGGATTTGTGTGAAAAGCAGATGTTTTGTGATCTTCTAACTGTACTAAGGCCTTTTCTTGCTGTGTATCTCAAGTAAGTAAGGTTTCCAGTTCTGTATTATTTGCCTAGAAAGAATGAAGGTAAGGAGTCTCCAGCAAAGCTGTCTGAAAAATTTCTTCCTGAATAGTATGTATATTTTAATATGTATTAGAAAGTGTATTTAGATAACATGTTAGACAAGAATGTAATCTAATGTCATATTATTATGTAATAAAATTATACTATGTATTTTAGGTAATTCTTATATATGAGTATATATTGTATATAATTTTGTATATAACTGTATAATTAGTATTTAATGCTATGTTACTGTATAATAATATATATATACTATGATAATATAAATAAATTTTTAAAATACTTTTTTTAATATATAAAAGCAAATATCTGCTATGCTGAGTTTGGATTAAACATTGAAAAAAAGCCCCCAGCATTATGGAGGCAAGGGTTGTATTCCTGAAGAAAGAGAGAAGTGTTTTGCAGCTTGAGTTTTATCAGGTAATATCACTAAACTTTCTGTTTGTTCTTTGAGAGAGCTCAAAATCCTAAGCATCATCAAAGAAAAGCTTAGTCTGTCTTCCAGACTAGATTTGTGCTTGTACTAGCTGATGAGGTTTCAATTTTGAGAAAGGGAGATGCTTTAATCAAATTAATTGGCATGAAAAGTCTGACTGAAAATGAGAAAATAATATATTCCCAAGAAAGTTAATGCATATCAACTGTAGCTCAAAAGTACTTGAGAAGCCATAATTAATCAGCAGTCTCTTGAACAATTTAATAATTCAGGCTCTTTTAATTGGCAAGGAGGTTATAACCTTTGATGGATTGCTGGATATAGAGATGCAAAAAGGCTGGGATTTTAAGGGGGTTGCTTTGCACACAGCTCTGCTTCTGGTGTCAGCAATGCAGATCAAGGCTTTATTGCCTCTAATTTTTCAAGACAGTTAAAATTTTCAAGTGTGTCTTCATCTTTGTTCTAGTTATTTCTGGCTTTGAAACTTTTTTTTTAGCCACTTCTGAAAATGGAAGGAACTGCTTGCTCATATAAAACTTTTTTAGAAAATATATTCTGTAGGCTATATTACCTGTCATTACCTGAATTTGACAACCATTTGCTTTTGAGTACCCTATTCAATCTCTGTTTTAATGAGGTTTTTTACATTGTTTACTGAGTTGGGCTATTTCAGAAAAAATAATAATTACCTTATAGTAAGTGTTGGATTATACCACAGTTTGAAAACCAAATGAAAGTATATATTTGATTTTTTCTTTTTTCCCCTTCCTTCCTCCTGCAGTTTCAGGAGATTAATTCCCTTTGGTTTCCAGAAATCTTGCACTAATGTTCAAAAAACTGTAGGTCATTCTTACAGATCAGATGTTTATGTTTTGTTTTCTCCTTTAAAATGAAAACTGATTCAATAGCAGAGTCCTACAATGAAGACTGGATTTTAGGAGAAAAAACTGAAGTGATATATGTGCCTGCTCAAAATCAAAGACTAAAGCATGCTTAGAAATTTCGATTGATTCTTAAAGGGAGCTGTCGGAACTGCATTTATTTTTAGCTTTGGATTTGAAATTTTGTTAGAATTTTCTTTCAAAATTGAGGTCTGGATCCAGAGCTATTTTAAGATAGGATATGGTGTGTGAGGATGCATCTTTGATCCAGTCCAAATATTTTCCTGAGTATTTTGTAGCTTCTAATTTTTAATGTTCTTGTAAAGACTAAGCCATAAATGCTCCTTGAGAATTGGTTTTGATAACATTATACCAGTTTGGCAGCTTTTGTCAGTTGTGGTTCTTGGGAAGTGAGAGCCCACCTGACAGTAAAGTGAAAATTCCAGATTATAACTGCAAACTTTCGATTTATTCTTATTCTTGTTCTTATTCTTATTCTTGTTCTTATTCTTATTCTTGTTCTTATTCTTATTCTTGTTCTTGTTCTTATTCTTATTCTTATTTTTTTATTCTTGTTCTTATTCTTATTCAGCAATTTGTTTGAGGAAAGCTTTGCTTATTTTAGAAGTAAAAGATATTAGATTATAATACTGTAGGTCGTTATAAATCTGAGAAGTCTTTTCTGCCTCACAAACTGATTTTGCCCTAGAAATAACTTACTGTTTTCTCTACAGGAGGAAAAGAACAATGGATCAAGTTCTCAGATGCAGTCTAACTTCGAATATTAAAAATCTGGTACATAAAATACAGTATACACATAGAACCTTTGTTACCAGACACTTGGCCTTGTATTAGATCTGAAATGGAAATCAGAAATTCTATTTTTGAGGTGTTTAAACTCACTACTTGGTGTTAAACTGCTGGAATGTGTGGAAATTGGAGTCTCTTTTCTCTTTATTTTCAGATATCTGCTTATGAAGATTCAGTGGCTGCTCATCTTGCAAAAATTCTCAATTCTGATCAGCATTCAGTTGTCATATCATCTGCCAAGTGAGTCAATCAGTTTTATGTATAATGTGGGGGATAAATTTGCTGTGTAACATCATCACCATGATAGCATTCTGTCTAAGCCTGATTTTCTTATGGATGGCCAACTGGCTAGGCTTAATATATCTTGGTTTATATCTTATAGAGTAGATATTATTTTCTGCAAAATTTGTAGATGATACAGTTGTAATGGATGGCTTAATACTAAATTTAAAAAAATAATTGCACAAGATCTATATAAAATGATGTTAAATCATTCCAAATCAGAGCATGGCTTAAATATGAAACTTACTGTTAATAATGCAAAGATGTAATCTACTTCACACTGCATTTCTTCTGGCTATTTTTTGTAGTGCATATGTTTAGAGGACAAATAATTTCACCAGTGTGAAGCAGAACTGTAGCTTAGGCAGCTTTGTTGTAGCCCTGTCTATATCAGTTCAATCAATAGTGATCTACAACACTGTTGGGATTTTTTCCCCAAACTGAAACGTTTTGAAATGAGAGAAATTTGGCAAATCATGGACATCATCTAGTATCTGCATATACCTTCTCTATGAAAGAAAAATCTTATGTTTTGCAATATGAAAGAGACCAGTCATAGAATCTTTAAAAATATATCTGAATATCATTACAACGTTTTTATCATAAAAGCAAGTTAACAAAATATAATTTTAAAACTACATAGCACATGTAGAAGATTAAACTGCAGGATATTATTAACTCCAGATTCTAAATTGGTTCTGTACCTTGTTAAATTTGTTTAATTTCTGTCAGAAAAATGTCAACCAAATGAACAGGACTAACCAGTTATCCTCCCCTCATTAGTAAGTTTGCTGTCTGTCTGCAGGTAACAAGAACCAAGTCTTTTTCTGATTTACACAATGAAAATTCTTTGCAACCACTGTAGTTTGCACAGATAAGCTTCAGCGTTGGTTCAAAAGCACGAGCTGTGCAGTGGGATGTGTGTGGCCATATGCTTTCATCTAAGAAGTGCTGCCCTAAAGTCAGTAGATTTTCTCCATGGTTTTTAAGCTCCAACTTTGCATGGTAATTTGCATGACTGTGTTTGAAGTTACCAAAGTGAATGCAAGTTTGCTAAGTCCTCTCATAGGGAAGGTGTACAAGGAAGGGAGTGGATAAAATCAGTCATGTTTATTTCAGATAAGAGGCTGAGATACAGTGTATGCCAAAGCTTAAGTGAAAGAGTTTTTGTTTCAAAGCTTATCACTTCAATTTTGGAAGCTATGGAAAAGAGTGTCATCTGATTTGCAAGTATGATCACTGATTCAGTTTCCAATAAGAAGGATTTATAGCAGTGTACATATAAATAAATTGCCATAAGAATTTAACATTCAAAAATATCTATTTTATTTCATTTTATTTCTTCCCTCTCCTTTTTTTATCTGAAGAATATTATGTGAAACTGTAAAGGACTTTGTTGCCAAAATAGGGAAGACTTATGAAAAACCAATGGAAAATGCAGAGGAAGCTGATGCCATGGCCATTAAAGTAAGACTACAACTACGTTCAGGTTTAAAGTTGTTGGGTTCTTAAAGTTTACAGCTCATGGATGCTTAATTTTTGCATTGCTCTAGAATGCCCAGCTTGGCTTTCATTTCAACCAGTGGCTTCAAAATTCTTCTCTTATTGCATAGAGTTAATTATTTCCAAACCATCTTTAAACTCTGAGATCTCTTTAAACTGTTTATACTTTCTTTCTTCATAAAGGATAAAGTTCATGGTAGCATACATAGAGATAAAAGGATTTTTTTTTTGCGTTAGTTATACTTCTAGGGATTAAGTTAGCTACAGGAAAATGGGATAATGAAGAGTATGCTGCAAGAATGAAGAGGAGACAGACCACAATGTTAAAAATAGTGGTTTATACTGCAAAATACAGAGATCATGTTGCAAAGACATTGGGAAAGAAAACAACAGAGGATTTGGTATGCAACACAAAATTTGCATGAGCTGAAAAGAAAAGAAGGAAACAAAATCCTTGACAATCCCAGAGTCAGAAAATGTACTTGCTAAGTGGCAATTTGTGGTTCATGTTTCTATCCGGTGCACATTTTAGAAAATTAGTTTTTCTTTTTAACTGTTCCAAGGCCAGAGAGTGTTTTCTTTCCCTTAGGCACAGAAAATCCTTTCTTTCCCTATGTAACTAGAGAGAACAACTACTTTGACAGTGTCTGATTCTGGCTTGAGCCACTTGCTCTGTGACAACTCACTTGCTTAAATATACAGCTGTATTGCAAAAAAACCCCATGTCTCTCAGTCTAACAGCTGATAGATACCTCTCAAAATTGGGGTACTGAACACCCACGTATGGACAAACCTCTGGTAGTTTTCTGTGCTGCAAGTCATTGGGAGAAGGGTAGGATGTAATCCATACAGTTATGGGACAGGCTGAGTTTAGCATGGAGTGGTATTTGAATCTAAGTGTAGGGGGTTTGTATTATAATTGCTCTAATCTTGTTGAGTGTCACGGGGTCTGCAAAAAGCCCATGCAGACCTACTCAAAATCTGATATTCCAAAATGTTGAACCCTGGTTTGGATTTTACATAAGGAATTGCACAGACACTAAAGACACCTGCAGTTTCAAGTATAATCTGGTACTGTATTTCCTGAAAATATTCACATGTTCACTGTTGATTTTTTTTTTTTATTTTAATATGTGTGTGTCTTTCCCACTTTGTCTTAGTGCTCAGAGTTAAATGAAAAGCTGGACCTATTGCTTCAGGCTCTCCACACAGAAGCCCAGGCTGCTCCCATTCTCCCAGGCATTGCTCCCCCAATTGTGGAGGAAGAACCAGAGGAGTTCTCAAGTGAAGAATCCTTGTCTGAAAGTAAAGAGCAATTAGCAGAATGTGTCTCAAAGTCTTCCCAGAAGCTTTTCAAACCGAGGGAACAGTTAATGCTCCGAGCAAACAGCTTGAAGAAGGCTGTGAGGCAGATCATTGAACAAGCAGAAAAAGGTGCACATCAGCAACATTTTGATCCAGACTGGTAGAATAGGATAGGATAATGATGTTTGTTTGTTTCTTTCTTTGTCTAACTGGAGTAAGTTTTCATTATAAAATTTTATTTCTATATACTTACATAGATAAAATTACAAGCTGCATGGAAAAGAATGTTTGTTTGAATGTTGGTGACTCTGCAGGTGTGAATACTCATGTATGTATGTGTGTGCACATGTAAAAGTGCATTTCTTTTAACTATTAGACTCCACAAAATGAAAATTTCTGACAGCAAATCTTTATGAACTGGTAAAGAGTTGACTGACTCTTTTACTGAATTGACGATGGAACTCTTTTTGTTGATATTTTAAAACTAAAAGCTACCAAAAAAAGTGCTTATTTTGATGTATGCAGTTTTTCTTTAGAATCCTTGAAACTTTGTCTTTTGTCTTAATAACAGTTGTGGATGAGCAGAATGCTCATAGTGAAGAACAAGTGAACCAGTCTCCAGTAGAATACAGCAAAGAATTGTATGAATCCAAAGAAGAGGAAAAAGATGAAGATACAAAGGAACTTGAGTCTCCATCAAGTGAGTAAATTAGGAATAAAAGAGAAATATTTCATCTCCTTATAGTTGTATTTTGAGCATAATTGGTTCCATAATTAAAAATACTAGCATCCTGTTTGACTGGAAACTACTCACAAATTCCAATAGATTTGAATAAATAAAAGTTAAGGGAAAAGTGAGGAAAATAATAGATGAACAGTCTTTTGGAATGTATTTGCAAAGCTGAGAAGACACTTGTTGGGGAGAGAAATGCCTGAATTTAATTCAGTGTTTATACTCACCTTTCTACATGAACCTGAGCAAAGACTAGAGCCTAGGTGATGGTGGCAATAGAATGTCTCAGTTGTAGACTGAGATTCTCAAGCTACATAGAAATTTTAGGAAAGTCGCTTCTTAGCAGTGGAAATTTCAGTCTGTTCTATGTTATCCAAATGGACAGTGATGCACTTCTGGTGAGGTGACTAGATGATCTGTGAGTCACTGAGAAACAGTGGTAGCTGGTAGGCAGCAAAGACCATCCACTAGACACTTGGTGAGCAACTCCTTGGGGCAAAATGAGAAAATTATTTTGGGATTTGCATCTCCTTTTTTCACCCTAACCCACACTAAAATGCTCAAAAGTTGTCCTCACAAGGCTCTGCTCTGAAGCTGGTGCCTGTGTTTGTAGCTCCTATTTTGGAAACAAGACATAGGGCTGTTGGGGCTTCTGTTGACCCAGGATCTCATGTTTTCTCTAGAAACACATCAGGCTTTCTCCAGTGATTGTCTCTTCACTGGTCCCTTTTATTTTCTCTTGGTTATAGGAATTAATGCACATTGGTTGTCCCTTTTCAATAATAGCTCATAGAGGATGCTGGCCCTACAGATGACTGAATCCTACTGCCATAACTGTATAATAAAGATATCTACAGGTCTAGAAATTTTTTTTAACTCCTTGTTTCTTGATGTTATAATTTCTACATCTAATGGAGAGCTGTATTATTCTTATGTGTGTGGAAGAGAGTGCATATTAATGCTGTCACTGGACGACAGATGTTTAGGGGCAAAGCATGAAACATGAATTCAATTATCTGCATTGAAACATCGGTTTTACTCATTAGGGCTCTGTTGTTTTTATCAGAGCATTCACAGCAAAAGTTTATCCTTATTGCAGTTATTGCCATGAGTCTCATCTGTCAAATAAAGAACAGCTGCTCTGCTGATTTTTCTATTTAATACAATGCCTTGTTCGCAAGTACAGAGAGAATAGACTGTGTGAACAGTGTTGTGAATTTTTCAGTAGTATTATGAAAAATGAATTAGTTTTGTTCTGAGTATGATATTTTACCCTCCAAAGATCTTCCTGGTCATTTGATGAAGATAATGTTTTTCCATATGTTAACACCTTCATCTAAATATTTAACGACTTTTGTTAGATACCACTTGCCGTTTTAATTCCTTTTTATTTTTTGACATTATTATAGTGTTTTGTCATGCATAGATACAAATCAATGTGTTGTATTGCTACCATGCAATGTTGTAGCATTTTGTGATAACTGGTATAGCTGTTACGGAGGTGTTAAAGTCAGAAGGAGCTGTTAGTCCTTTTGGTTGGTCCTTTCATATAAAACAATCCAGAAAAATTCACCCACTTTTCTTTGTCCTGTGTATAAGAATTTCTGTTTGACTTCAGCAAGTCATCCAGGAAGGTGTGTAATCTTACTCCAGGGATACAGGAAAGTGAACACTTTGCCATTCCATTTACAGTTCTATGTTAGATTATCATCACTTAAAAAAACCCCAGTGAATGGGCAAATCCTGGCCTGAAGTGAACACGATGTCTAAACGCTTGTTCTGGTTATTCCTTTTGTCTCTAGATTTTCCCACTCAACATTTTCTTTCCATTAGTATCCTCATGGAGTAGACCCATGTTACTCTCAGGCTAAGTTATGATTGACATGACCTGATTTGTCCCAGTGGCAGCCATTGAAAAGGATGAATTCTATCCTTCTCACCACATTCCTGGTGCTGTTTCCCTGCTGTTCTCTTGGTGCTAGTCCTACTAATTCTATTTTTGATGGATTAGTTTTCATGTTTTGAGAGGAAAAATCAGAGTATCTTGAAATAATTTCATTTTTTTGTTCTGAGCTTCTTCAGATGGTCATGTTTGAAGCTGTCCTAAGCTGAAGTAGTTTTAACATGTGAGATAATTTGAAGCAGAGATAGCCAAGAAGTGTCTGTCTGTGACCATCTGTTGTGCGAGAGTTTTCTACATGCACATGGAAATGCTATAGCAAAGCATTTGGTCATACCCAAACTTTTTTTCCTTGGGGCACTGGTTTCTGGGTATGTCTGATGGGGCTGAGTTGCACAAAGATTAACTTCACCCGGCTGAAGCAGGCACTGGCATATTCTCTCAGGCTGCATGAAACATGTTCTGCCAGGAGAGTAAATTACAGCACCTGGGGTCAGCCCTATGCAAAGCTGATCCTTCTTCATCACCTCCAGAGGCAGCCAAAGGATACCTGGCCTCGCTGAGCTACCAGTTACTCTGTGAATATCTTCTCTTTCCCCTTGATTTTTGTCCCTTTCCTTTTCCTGAGCCTTTTTCAATAACAGTTACATCAGCTATTAAACATTGATATCTGTCAAGATTTCACTGATCCATCTTCCAGAGAATTTCAATAAATAAATTAATTATTTGGGAAATTGCTGGTTTGTTTGTTTTCTGAGTTTCTCTCTGAAAAACGGTGATGGAAAACTGATTCCCCCCCACAATCTCTCTAAATGCAGAAGACAAAGGTGAACATGGCTTTTTCCCTTCCTTTGCAGTTTTCAGTTTGGCTGTAAATAGAGGTATCAGAGTTTTCTCTGACTTTTTTTCAGAATCTGATGTAGGCACGGGCCCATTTTAGCTGCTTGAAGAAAATAGTGTAGGTGTTGATGAGACAGATATTCTAACCTACAGGCCATGGAACTGTATATAACTATATAGTTACATATATATGTATTAGTTATATATATGTAACTAATATAACTATATTAAAATAGTTATAAATTATAATATACTGTATAATATGTGTGTATATAGAAGTAAACATAGATTAAATTTAAGTTTAATTGTTTCAGGAATATGTTTCCCAGAAGCTTACTGCAGTGTTATATACTGTTGCATTTTAAGGTGGATATAACACATTTTATGAGCATATTTACATTTAATACATACAATACTTTTGCTGGTAGCTTGAAGTATAAGTTGGGAACTCATCATGTTGAGTGCCATGCACACTTGCTCATTTTAATTTGTGTTTGTCACTTGATCTGTCTCTGAATTTTCTTACTGTATTTAGAGGAAAAACTGTAGTGTGAGGGGGAAGGAGTTTTGTCATGGAGTGGTAACAGATTAAATTAATGCTTCTGGTGTATTTTCAGGGCTGTAAAAACTATGCATTGGTAATGTCATAATAGGTCTAATTAGTGTTCTTACTTCTGTTTTTTCTGCACAGCTAAAACTGCACCAAGATCTCCTGACAGACGTACGAGCCGAGGTATCCATTCTCAGACAGGTTCTTTCTCTGCTCCAGCTTTGGCAGCAAGCAAGGAAAACCTCCCAGTACTTAACACAAGGATTATCTGCCCAGGTAATTATAACGTTGAAATCTGCTGTTCCTACCCTACTTTAATACTGACTTCCAATCTCCTGCTTGCTGTCAAATAATGACTTTTACTTCATGCCCTGAATTTGCTTGAACAGACATACATGTCTTTGTGTTGTATTGTGTAGGACCACACGACAAGTAGCAGAAGTGTTGTGTTTGATTCTGGAGGGTGAAAAGTAAAAGTCATAATCATAGAATTGCAGAGTGGTTTGGGTGGGAAGAGACATCTAAAGATGATCTAGTACAGCCCTCAGTCATGGGCATTGACATCTTTCACTAGGTCAGGTTGCTCAGAAAAGTGTTCAGCCTGACCTTGGACACTTCCAGTGGTGGGGCTTGTACAGCTTCTCCGGGCAACTTCTTCCTATGTCTCACTACCCTCATTCCAAGCATTTTCCCCCTTTTCTAGGTCCAATCTAAACCTACCATATTTGAGTTTAAAACCACTGCCCTTTCTCCTGCCACTGCACATAGTGAAAAGTCTCTCAATCTTTCTTATAAACCTGCTCTATATTTTGAAAGGGCATGATAAATTCTCCCTGGAGCCTTCTCCTCTCCGGACTGAACAACCCTGGCTCTCTCAGCCTGTCTTCACAGGAAAGGTGCTCCAGCTCTCTGATCATCTTTAGGGCCCTCTGTGGACTTGTTCCAGCAGGTCCATGTCCCTTTGTTGGTGAGCCCAGAGCTTGGTGCAGCACTGCAGGTGGGGTCTCACCAGAGCAGAGGGGCAGAATCCCCTCCCTCATCCTGCTGGCCATGCTGCTTTGGATGCAGCCCAGGACACATTTGGCTTTCTGGGCCACAAGCTCACTTTGCCAGGTCACATCCAATTTTTCATCCACAGGTACCCCAAATCCTTCTATCATTTATCTTAATCAACGGATTAGGATGAAGAGGTTGAGGGGCAAAGCTGTGTAAAGTTCAACCCTCTGGATAAGAACTATCAGTAGATATCTGTCTGGAAGTGGATAACTGACACCACACAAAGCTGCTCTGTAAAAAAGTTGGAAAAAAAAATCTGTTCTTACCCAAATGAAACTGAGAGATTAAAAAATATCTATTCTGTTCCAAATGCAATTAATAATAGAGAGCGCTAGTAAAACTCTGTTTTAATTAACTTTATTAGTATAGCTAAAATACAGCGGAACCAAGCTTATGTTTTTTCTTTAGACAAGTTTAACTAAAAGCTGTTAGTATTTTGCTTTGTTTACATGCAAATTGATATTAGTCAAAGCAGGCATGTTGAGGCCATGATCTTCCCAAAAATTAAGTTAAACTATGGCTCTGTCAGTTGTAAAAATGGTAAGAATATTCCTTATGTAGGCTTCCAAAGGATAGGACAAAAGAAAAATCATGGACAGTTAGGAGATGAAGATTAAACTGAATGAAAAGCTTTAGCTTTTTTGGATATTAGGTCACCCATTTGGTTACTATACCAGCCAGTGAGTGTTGGCCTGAAACCCAAAATTTTCTTTGGTTTTTTCTTTCTCAAGGGTGGTACCTGAAGAGAGCCACCACAATGCAGCATAGCTGCCTTTCTGCTTAAGGGAGCCAAAGACCTGAAAAGATAACCAATTTTGGTAAAAATTGTGATAGAATCACAATCTTTCCCTGTACAGATTTAATGAATTTTGTTTCCCAGTATGTGGCTTATATTATATATTTGTCTATTTATCAAATACAAATTTTTGTTATTATTTTCTTTCTGTTTTGTTTTGTTTTGTTTTTTTCTTTTTTAATCAGGTTTGAGGGCTGGTCTAGCTGCTTCCATTGCAGGAAGTTCAATTATTAGCAAAATGTTGCTAGCAAACATCGATCCATTTGGTGCTACGCCGTTTATTGACCCGGATCCAGATTCCTTGTAAGAAATTTTTTTTTCTAAATGTACTGTTTTGCTTTCCTTGAGGGCATCCTTCTTACGTTTTTGTAGTCTCTTATTTTTTGCATTATGAAGTTCTTGTTTGTCATCATTTGGCAGTAGACCTCAATGTCTGAAAACAAGCTGGATTGTGCTGGATTAGTTTTGAGCAGTGCAAATTTTTTTGCAGCAGCTGAAAATAATGGGAGATATTGGCTCACTTATCCCTTGCTCACCTGGAGAAGGAGGACAGTAGTCTTTCAGAGCTGGGTTTTTCAGCCCAAACCAGTTTATTCAGGAGGATTCAGAGGAAAGATCTCTTGAAGTATCTTAGTTCATATTCTATTCTGTGACCAATCACAGTCTTGGTCAAATATATTTGCGTGTCCAGGTTCCATACAAATGTACACCTGATTTTCTCTTTTCCTCTAACAGGGAGGGATATTCAGAAAAATGTGTCATGAACAACTACTTTGGAATTGGGTTAGATGCTAAAATTTCACTAGAATTTAATAACAAGCGAGAAGAGCACCCTGAAAAATGCAGGTAATATATTTACTCTGTTAGTAACAGAGCCAAGATGTTTCCATTCTTTTCTTTTCCTTACCCCTTTATATGATTTTCTTAATTTTTTTTCTACAAATACAAGGCACAACAATATGTGTATGTCAATGTGTGAATCTTGTTTTGCCTGCTTTCAGAAGTCGGACGAAAAACATGATGTGGTATGGAGTTCTTGGCACAAAAGAGCTATTGCAGAGAACTTACAAGAACTTAGAACAAAAAGTTCAACTTGAGGTAAATTTTATTTATGGAGAGAGTTGCTTGCTCAATGTGTAGTGAAGAATTAGTGCTAATTTTGAAGCCTGTTATTGTTCTTATGTCAACCCAAGCTGACCTCAAAGGCAATTACTGTGTCTTTATATGATGCCACATATTGTGTAAAGATGTGCTATGTAAAAGTTGGTTCTCCAAGTCATGTTTTTGACTAAAATGTCAATACTTTAGGATCACAAAATACCCAGTATTATGTTTCTTATAATTACTGTGTTGAAAAAAGATAATAAATTGTGTAGGTAGGATATATTTCTTAATATTCACTGTATCAAAAGACAGACCAGGTTTTAAGGGCAACCACAGAAATGACCATAAAATAAAGAGAAGAAAAGAGATAAGGAGTCTTAATCCTTTAGATTAAATTTAAAGTGTCTGAAAGCTACACATATAGGAAGAGCATGTAAATAGTAAAAATTTCCTGACAAAAGAGTAGAGATTCTGAATATACATCACAAGAAGCCCTGCTATACCAGTAGAGACTTTCTCTAGTAGTTACACAAAAAAAGCAAGATATTAACAAAGTAACAACAAATTCCATGTCTAAACATTGTTATTTTTTGCCTTTTAAGTTCTAACATAAAATCAAAGTCTTCCATATGTTTCTGGGAACTTAAAGGAGATAGAAATGATTCCCAAATACAGAAAAAGACTATAGGATGGTTACTGTTCTTTTCACCCAAATAATATCTAAGGTGGATTTTGACAGAGAACATATATAATTTCTCCTTTTATTTCATGCTGTTTCATATAGAAATTTATGATATTTATAGGAGGGTAACTTTTTAAGTTGAAAGAATAATTTTAGGTTACTGGAGCTCTTTCGCACTCTGAGATTTAGGAGGATTTTGTCTGATAGCAGCAGATTGCTGTTAGCTAAGGATTGAGTAATTATCAAGGAATTATGCAGTAGTTAGCAAATATAATGACAGGAGAGAAAGTTATGTATACTGCATATAGAATTCTAATTTAAGGATCTTTTGAATTGGATCAAATAAGATTCAATAATACTGCTGACCTTTCCGTAATTATTTTTTTAATATTCCTATAAGTAAATCAGCAAGTAAAAATTTCACATTTACTGTTGTCTTGCATAATATTAGATATATTATGCCTGTGTATTCAGGCATTAGAGGCAGACTTCTCCTGTAATACAAATGGCCGTGCAGCATCCATTAATATCACACTGTATTTTGGATACTGTCACATCTTTGATTAAAATGTTACATTCTGTCTTGCTGCTAGGATTAATCAAAAAAAAGAGCACTAAGCACATTCTGGAAATAATTTCCATCTCTTTCTCCCCCTGAAAAAGATGCTACAGATTTTGTCCTTATTTCTTTAGATTTTCTTTTTCATTTGTATAATTTTAAGATCCTCCTGTGGACTGGTAATGTGCAGTCATCTAGCAATCTTCATTAAAGGCAGCTTGACCAGCAACTTCATGGTGTATGAAGTGACACCTGGGTCTAGCATTTACAGCCTTGTGTTTCTAACTTGCTTCAATTCCATGCCTGTGGCACTGCTGCAGGACTGCACTTCTGACTCCCAGTGGAATGGTTTGAGAACATTGGGCTCCCCCCTGCAGGCAGTTGTACTGCTGTAAGTCAAGAGTGATTTCACTGATGTCTGTAAATTTACTCTTGGCCAAAAGTGAAACTAATGTCATCCCATGATCATGTTGAGCAGCACATGGAGTTGCTGATGTGTTTTGGGAGATAAAGCAGTAAGAAGGAAGGGCTGGATGGTTGAACATAAGAGTGACCTCTTACCTGCAAAATCAACAACTCCTATCTACAGCCAGGTTGACAGCCATGGGGTCAGCCTTGGATTTGTCTTTGCACTTTTGGGAGGAGAGTGAAGTTATTTTTACAGGAAGTCAACAATACATGCAAACACTGACAGCTAACAACATTTGTGGCTATGCTAGAAATATTCTTGGATATTCTTGACACAGCCTCCCCCCTGCCCCGGCTTAAATGGATTTGACTAAATAACAAGTTTGTTGCAATTTTGGGAATGCTGATATAGGATGGAAGACTAGTTACTGAATGTATAAATTAATCTTTTTGTGATGTCCTTGGCAATCTTACTGTGTGCACTCAGGGAGATTGGTTTTCTTAGTGCAAAAAGATTTTTAATCCTTGATGGGCAGACCATGGTCTAAGTGCATGAGAAACTTCATAACAAGGGATGTGAAAATGTTTCTTTCAAGACTCATGGAGCACCACTGCCATAGATACTACAGCTTGTAGATCTACATATTTTTCACCTCTGCAAAAGTCAGTGCTACGACTGGAAAGAAGAGGTTTGTTTTAGAGGTGCTTCATTGCATGGAGGGAGTAGTCTTGTGCCAGACTACTTAACGACTCTGTCCTCCCCTGCCAGCTCTGTTGAAGCTTCGTGTGCTAAAAATTACTCTTTACTGACTACTTCTATCACATTATTTATGTACTGAAGGAGCTTTTATCCATTACAGTGTGACGGACAGTATATCCCCCTTCCAAGCCTGCAGGGCATAGCTGTGCTGAACATTCCCAGCTATGCTGGTGGGACTAATTTCTGGGGTGGAACCAAAGAAGATGATGTAAGTAGCATTAAAGAGACTTAACCTTCTGGACAAAACCAGCAATAAATATAATTAACTGCTCTTCTCACTTGATTTTAATAGTAGTAGCATATAGTTTGGATAACAACTCTTATTTGAGGAGGCTGTTTCAGTTCAAACTGTATTGTCTTGCTGTTTTTTTTTAAATTGAAAATATATTCCATGATTTTTTACTGTCCATTGTCTTCTGTCATGTCCATTCCAGCAAAATGTTCATAATAAAGCATAATGATTTTGTTCTCTAAATGGCTCCATAAGTATTTTTAGAAACTAATTTTATAAACAGAGGCACAAGTAATTTCTCTCTATATTGTTTTGCAGTTGTAAATAAGGTTTCTCAAAGCATAGATTCCTCTGTTTGCTATAGTCTAACAACAATCAAGGTAGACAGGATAATCACTCAAAGTTTATACCTTAGTTTTCCTCCTGTTCTTCAAACCGCTTTGCTGTGAGGGATGGTGATTCAGAAAATGAAGACTGATGCATTTAGTGACTGATAATTTACTGGGGATAGTAAACTGGTTTTTGAATATTATTTTCAATGAACCTTCAAAATATCTTAAAGTATTTTCCCCTTCTTCCTTTCAACTCCTAAGAAACATCTCACTGCACAAATCCCTACATGCCTTACAACCTGGAAATGTGTTGCTGCTGCTATCCACTTCACTCACAGTGCACCAACTGTAATTACTAGCAGATTATCCTAATCTGCATGTCCTGATTTAGTGTATGATGTCTGAATCACCTAAAACTGTAGTTGCAAACTGATTTGTGATTCTGATGTAGACAGTCCAGGGCTTTTTTGCCAAAATGTTTCAGGTTTCTTGAGTTGTTATCCTTTCATTTTTTAATACTTATATACAAACATACCTGTATATAACATACGTAATTTAATATAATATCTATTATATGTAATTACATGTTTATATTATGTAATACATACATAATTGCATATATATATATGTTTTATATATGTGTATATATATACACATATATAAAAGTGAAAAAATAGATTCAGACATGTTTTAGTGTCCTTTTCTTATTTTTGGTATATGTTAGAGGATGGAAATTCTGTTTATATTTGGCAATGGATATCTAAAGCTTTTCTATATATTCCGTGTTCATAGTCAGAACTAGAAAGCTGTTCTAATGTCTGCTCAGCCCCTGTTCAGGAGTTTTTTTTTCCTCCCTGGACTGCTTCAGTGAGAGAGAAGATCTGTCCTAGCTTTCATACTGGTACTACAGCAAATGTGTGTGTCCTGGAGCAGTTTTACTGATATTATTGGTCTTCTAGTGAGCATATGTGCCAGCAGAGTGATGTGTTTTTTCTGGACAAAGTTAGGAGCATAATTCACTGCTTTAGTGCAGTCTTGAATGACTCTTCAAGAGGTGGTGGTGATGGTCTGACGTGCTGCTGGTTCTGCTTGTCTGGATGAATGGGTTACCTTGACAGCTCTGACTATTGCTGAAACATTAGCAGTGAGCCAAGCAGGGCATCTGCACCCTGACTGGCTTGAGCATGGCTTGTTAAGGCATATTATTTTGGTGTTCAGAAGAAAGGCTGTACCCATGACCTGCAATGGGAAAGGAGTCAATTTGAATGTTGAACTATAGATATCGGTTTGCCTTTAAAATAAAAAAAAGAGAAAAAAAGAGATGGGTTTTCAGTACAGATATTACTGGTGGAGAGACATAGCAGAAGACTGGGTTGAAAAAGAAGACTTTTCCTGAAATGGCAACACAAAATAAATGAAATTTTAGAGCTACTTTTTCTTAACACATGCCAGAACTAGCCCTGTAAAGGTCAGTTACTGGATCAAGAACTCTCCACACTTTTTCTTGTGGAACAGCAGAATCACCATCTTGGTTCTTTTCAAGATGTTCGCATATTCCTTTGAAAAATGGAAAAAATTCCATGGAAACTGGGAAAAAAAGAAAGAATTCAGATGGAGAAACTGTGATTTTCTCCAGTCTGGTCTCAGATGTTACTGATGCAGTTTACTCTGCCTCAGGTGCCAACTGAGGGAGTCCAAGTACTGCTCCGAGAGGTGATCTCTCTACCCATTAAACTCTTACTGGAGTGATTTCTCCTGCTGATTTTTCTCCCTCATTGCTCCCTATTGCATATCAAGATGAAATGGCCAAGCTTCAAGTGACTTTAGCATGGTATCACCTGCCAGACCCAGCTGAAGTCCTGCCTGAGATCTGTCCGGTGGCTGAGTTCCCCAGCAGCACACCAGGTGGTGAGACTTCCTACACTTTGTGTGAGAGTGTGGAAACTCAGCGCCTTGGCTGCACAGAAGGACATTTGTTCCACACAGAAGTGGTTTTCCTGTTTACAGTGGATAATTATACACAGCACAAACAAGATTGTCTTCAGTATCAAAGCTGTGTTAAAGCAGAGCATGGACTCAGATGTTGTTTTCCAGAGAATTCAGAATATAAACAGATAAGCACTTGTGAGAAGAAAAGGAAAGCATTTATTTCTCTCACCTTCAAGAACCTCTTAGATATTCAGTACATGAACCAAGCAGAGATTTCAATTTGTCTTTCATCTTGCCTTGAAAAATATTTTTTAATCTTAATGCTGAAGCATGCCGTCCTTCCTATATATAATGTCATATATAAATGACATCCTTCCTTGTCATTCAGATATTTCAAATGGTATCAGCATTGCTGTTTTAAATGATATTTGTGTGTTGTCTCTGGTAGCGTACTCCTATGACTTTGGAGAAACAATGTAGTTATTCTACAGTAAAGAAGTTAGAACATTTAAATGTTGAAAACAAATCTTGAAATGAATCTCTGTTTTATTGCAATCTAAGCACTGGATTTGCCATCAAAAATGGAATACTTTCTTTTCCTCACAGATATTTGGAGCTCCATCATTTGATGATAAAATCTTAGAAGTTGTTGCTGTATTTGGCAGCATGCAGATGGCAGTGTCCAGAGTCATCAAACTACAGCACCACAGGATAGCTCAGGTTTGTTGCTTACTTGCAAGCATGCAGGATGGTTGGCAGCAGTTTGGGATTCTGGCAAGTAGTGGGACTCTTGATGACCACCACCCTGTACATTAATAAAGCACTGACATTGTTTTGCTTTTAGTGGGTAACAAATTGTCTTCAATGATGAATGAAGTATAGGAGAGCTTAATTCCTGAGACAGTTCTGGAAAGAAGCCACAGCTCCTCGTAATCAACAGATTACAGGTGGCCTGTCAGTCTCATCAGTATTTATTGCCCTGTAAAATAATGTGCTTGTTCTTTTCCAGTGTCGGTCAGTAAAGATCACCATACTTGGTGATGAAGGAGTTCCAGTGCAAGTCGATGGAGAGGCATGGATCCAGCCCCCGGGAGTTATTAAGATCATACATAAAAACAGAGCTCAGATGCTAACACGAGACAGAGTATGTTGCAGAAGGAGCTACCATTGCTAACATTGGTTTCTGTAATAATTTGTTTCAGTTATAACATGAACAAAACAGTGCTTGTAAAAATGTTTTATAACTATTTATATAATTTATACAGCTACTTGCAGTGATATAATTTCTATAACGAGCTGGATAGAGAATTATTATTTTGTATAAGTGGCAAAGCTTTGTTAACTTTTATTTGTTTTATTAGCGCTATTCCTATATTCTTACTAATATATAGTAAGAATGGTCAACATTTTATCTATTGCCCTCTCCCTCCCCTTCCACTGCTTCTTTCTTTTTCTTTAGGTGTGTTATACCAGTCACATTGGAAATTTTAGCACAGTTGCATAAATAGCAAAATTCTATGCTGTCCATTTTCCAGAATAGTTTTCTGCAGATTTTTCTCTCTGTGTCCTACCAGTCCTCCCTCTCCCTTCATCAGCCAGTCTCAGACAGGAGAGACACTAGTACAGCCTAGTCACAAAGCCACTGGAGAGTTCATGCTTGTCTAGGACTATTGTGTGAAAGGTACAATTTCTCCATCCACTAGCTGGATCCTGAATATAGGGTGGAGTTAAGGTGGAATTTGAGCCCTATTTTAGTAAATTTGGGTTTTTTTCTCCACCATTTTTAATGTTTGAATTCTGTATCAGTTTTGAATTTCAGTCTTGCTGTCCACACAAAATGTGCTTGCATTAGAGAATCACAAAATTCTAGAACTATTTAGGTTGGAAAATATCTATAAGATCATTGAGTCCAACCATTTCACTGTCTTTGTGTTCTTATTAGTTTGGAAGACATATTCTGAAGATCATGGGGAGGAGACAGAGAATAAGCTTTCAGAACTGACTTACTCTCTATACTAAGTTTTAAAAACTTTATGTGTAAAATTATTATTTAGTCAGGTAGTATTATTTATATAAAATTAAATCAAGCACTTGTTTGTTAAATTAATTTTAACTGCAATAATATATAATTTAAATATATGTAAAATTAAAATTAAAATTTTTAATGAGTAAGGATACTCCCAAGTGCTGTGAATTGAATGTATAATTAATTTTGATTAGGCCTTTGAAAACACCCTGAAGTCTTGGGAGGACAAACAGAAGTATGATTCCTGCAAACCGGTCATTCGATCTCCCTTGTACCCTCAGCAAGCTGTCGAGCTGGCTACAGAGGAAGAAGTTGCACAGATCCAGTTGTGCTCACAAGCTGCAGAAGAACTTATTACCAGGTACAGTCAAATAATAAGTTGGGTTGGCAAGCTAGACACCAAGACTGAATTATTAATGCAAATTCATTAGAGATGTAGAAGTGTACATTTTCCCCAGTTTTTGATTAAAGTTTTGTTGCCACAATATCAGTTTTTTTTTTTCTAATTAAAAATTTTTATTTTGTTTTTAAGGCTAAACTTCTTTTTGTGTGCTTTTCCTATGTATTTTTAAAAATTTTATTTATGTATTTTTGTGTTGTTTTTTTTTTTCTTGTAAAAACCAACTTTCTGAAATAGCAATAGAAATGGAAAACTGGAAAGCTTCTCTGCAAAAATTGAAGTGTCTCTTTTTACGACAAAGCAAAAATATAATTGAGAATTATTGGAAAAACCCTTTAGAAGTCAACTCTAGAAGTCAGCAGGATGGATACTTCAGTCATTCATATGGGCTAAGATAAAGAAAAGCACTTTAAAAATCAGAACACTTTGTAAAGCTGCTATTCATTTTATCCTAACAGCTAATTATCTTCAGCATCAAAATTACCAATAATATAAGAAAGGAAGGGCTACATACTCATTATACTGCAGTCATAGACAAATAATTTAGTTTATCAATTACCCAAAGTGAAGTTTAGCCAAGACGTCTTAAAAACTTTACTGTTCTAGAGATGGTCTGGAAGTTGTAGTTACAGCTGGACCCCCCATAATCTTAAATGATTGCAGCCAATTTTCATGTCACATCTGAAAGATATGCCTTGTGAAATAGGTGTAAGGGTTTTTAAGATAATTTCATTAAGTTATTGCAATGTGCTGGAGTTTTCCGCTGGAGTTTTCCTCTGTAGTTTACTTGAATTAATAGGACCAACATTTTTAGTTCTTTTTGTTGTAGCATTAGTGTTCTAAAACAAATAAATATATCTCAGCATTTTATAGCATCATGAATAATCTGTGTGATGGATATAATTTCTATGAGGTGCTCTATTGCTTGAAGAGATACTTGCCTTTCAATTTTTGTTGTAAAGGACTATAATTTTCTAAGTGTTTTGTGAAACACGTTCTTGTGTATTTTCTCATCTGATCAGGTTGTGTACTCAAGAATTATTCTTTAAAGAAATTGAGAAATATTATTCTCCTTTTTAAATGTTTTTGTAGGATCTGTGAAGCAGCAAAAGTACATGGCCTCTTGGAGCAGGAGCTTGCTCATGCTGTTAATGCATGTTCACATGCATTAAATAAAGCCAACCCAAGGTTCCCTGAGGTAAAGAAGAACAAAGATTTATGTAAATATGCTGTAACATCTGGGTGCATAAGCTTGTGGCATGGGGGCTATATTATACTCCCTGTCCCCACTTGAAAGCACATTGGATGAGAAGGCAGAGATGCAGTGTCTGAATTCACCAGTGTCCTCCCCACCTGGGACTGTGCAGCCATATCCTCAGAGAGGTTGGAGGCATGACAAAGGCTGAACCAGATCTGTTGCTACATAAAGGCCAATTTCTGTGGATGCTTGCACAAAAATTTTCCTACTTAATTGCTATCCGAGTGCTATACAGAGAAGGCAAAGGGGCTGAGGGGAAATGAGTTTCCTGGTTTCTCTCTTCACGTTAGATAATCTGGGTGTTTTCAGTGATTGGACCCAGAAATGATTGATTAGGTAGAGGCTGTCCATATCGAACCTAAATTGACACATGGGAAATATGTTAGTTGACCTTTACTTCTTGAAGTATGGTTAGTATCTTGCTTCTGCTGAGGCGAAGGTGAAAAATTGAAATCAGTAGTCATTGTTAAATGAGATTCACAACTTTTCTGCAGGCCTTTGTCATATGTGGATTGATACAGTGGCTGGTCACTTGATGATCTTTAGGATTGTATTAATGGCATACTAAATGAAGTTGAGGAAAAGACAGTAAATAGATAGTACATTTTTGGTTTCTATTCTCACTGCTGAACAGGTCAGTTTAGAGCTAAACAGATATATTTCTCCTAGGAGAAGGTACTTAAGATCTGTGCTGTAAGGCAAAAGTACTTACTCTTAGTCTGACTTGCATCACTTCAAAGAATGTTTATGCTTCTTATTCCCCAGAGCCTCACCAGAAACACTGCCATGGAGATAGCTGTCAATGTGAAGGCTTTACACAATGAAACAGAATCTCTGCTAGTAGGAAGAGTTCCTTTGGTAAGGTCACAAAGCACGTGGTTTTATTCCTTCATTCACATCATCCGTGATTTGTTCTTTGCTGATTTTTGTAAATTGGTGCCAAAGTGAGGACACACTGCAAGAAGCTTTGCGAGGTTGATGGAAGATTACACTGTAATTGTTGTGGGATCAGAATGAGTTCTGAAATCTTCTCTTAGGTTGGCATCCATCTTGCCTCACTTCAGACAGCGAAATCATTGCTTGGACTCTTCTTTTTAATAGTCAGTGGAGAGAAATAGGTATCCTTGTGAGGCTGGTTCACACTCAGCTGTCTTGGAGGCCCCTGTTAGATGATTTGTCTTCTGGAGATGTAGTGTTTAAGAGAACTTCTGGAGAGCTATTATGTGACTTATCTTCAGAGTTTAAGGAGAGCTTGGGGTGAGAGCTGTTTAGGCTCATGCAATCAACTTCTACAGACCTAATCTGGGCAAGTAAATATCATTCTTGTTCTAATACCTGTCAGGAGTTATTTTATAATCTTTAACTGGTGAGTATTCAGTGAACCCCTAATGGTACTTGAAGACTTTGCATCTTCTTTGGCAAGTGTTTGTGCCTAAAATGATGAAGATTTCTCAACAATTGTATCTTTCTCTAGAAAATTTCTCTATTGACATTGTGAAGAGAAGAAAGATGTCAGGTTTTCTATGCTGGTCCAGTTTTACATTTAGAAGATACTCAGTAGGAGCAGTTACATTTTATTTAGATTCAAAAGTGGATTTATTACTAATTTCTTTATTTAAGTGTTGTAATTAAAAATGGATATTATTAGGAATATTTTCGTTTAGCTGAGTTGGGATATAAAATTTACTGTAGGTTCACATACCTTTTAAAACAAGTGATAAATGATATGAGTCTGTTTTAGAGTAACCAAAAGTGAATATAATCTAAAGGCTAATAATTTTTTAAAATATAGAAATAGTCAAAGATGGAGTTCACATGTTTTATTTTACAGTGTTTTCAAAGGGAAAGTTATTTCATTAGACATTTTTCTCCAAGAAAAGGGAAAAAATCTGCTGGTTTTTTTTTTTTCAAATTGCTATTGCTATTCCCATATATTTCAGATTTAGTGGGGAATTAAAATAGAGATTATAAAATAAAAAAATTTAAATCATTTTACAAAAGTAATTAGAAGAAAACATTTAAGTTGGTGATGCCATACTAGGACTGGTGAAATTTATTGAGACAGTTTGGAAATAATGTTATTATGGAAACCTTCCCATTGAAACTTTACCTTTACTGCAGCAGGTTGTGATCTCATTGTGTTGCTGAACTGTTGGGCCCTTGTTCAGGCTCCAAAGCTTAATTTGATTCATTTTTCCATTTCTGAATTTTTACATGTTGTACTTCTGCTTCTCATTATGGTTATGCAAATGTCTACATGAGGCTACACCAGGCCCTTTTTTTAGTAAAAAGGCTGTTTGGAAGGCACCAAGATATTATTCCAGAGGTGTCCATTACGCCCATTTGACATTGTGCTCTCTTAGAACAGTATTTCACAGTCACAGTAACAAGGCACCCTGGTTAACCTTACTGCCATGTGTTTTATAAATACTCAAGTTGCATGTATGTTGGTCCCTCATTCTATTAAACTAGAGAAAGATGAAGTGTAAGATGTTGCTTGATGAATCTGCCATTCCCATCATAAAGTGTTCTCCTAAGGATCTTTCCCCTCTGACAATAGCAGACATTCTTTCTTTCACATCTTCCTCTGTATTTAGGCATCTTCACTTCTCCCACATCCCTCTTTCCTGTGATCAAAGCTCTTGAGAGCAGTAAACTCATGTCTTTGGTGCTTATACCACTTGGTTTAAACCCAGCCAGCAACTAAATTAGGACACTTGGTAAGCTGCTTCTTTGGTTGCCATTTACTGGTTATTGAGTTTTGCTCTTACAGATCCCGAGGACGAGAAAAAAAACCTGTAAATAACATTAAACAATTTTAAAAAAACATAAATAAACCTCCTGTATGAACTATGATTAACAAAGTTCATACAACAGCAGGAGCATTAAATCACAACAAATGGTAAAATGAAATTTTTAGTGAAATGATAACAACATAGGATCACGGAATGGTTTGAGGTGGATGTGACCTTAAAGATCTTCTAGTTCCAGCTCCCCTGCCATGAACAGGGACATCTATGAGACCTTGTTGCTCAAGATGGGACAATGAAGCTGATTTGTGGAATCTCTCAGATGCTTATGGCTGGAATACAATTTGGAAAAAATTAAAAATACTGTCTTTTGTCTAGATACTTTCCAAAGGCACTGTTTCCATTTTTTGATTTTAAAAAGCATTTCCAGTCTGGAACAGAGCACAGTTTTCAAATGCATTAAGGAAAAAGTATGACAGACTGTTTCATTTCAACTGAATAAAATTATCTAAACTCACTGAAATAAAATATTTTCATATCAAAAATTTAAATAGAGAAGGAATTTAAAATTCCTTTATTTTTATTTCTTCATTCACAGTGTGAATTTTTATCTTGGAAATAAGATTTTCCAAGATGTTGTAGGAGGAGAATTTACCCTGAATTGCTGATTCTTTCTGTACCAGAATTATTATTTTGGATTTATTTCAGGAGCAGCACCAGATGAGCATTTTTTTGTCCCCAGGCAAAATGTTTTCCTCTGAGAATCAGGCAATTAGATAAGTACTTGTTGAGAAAGACAAAATTCTTTGCTTCATTTTGTTATAGAAAATAGATGACTTGAGTAATTTCTCAGAAATGAAAACACAAGAAAAGTTGTAACTTCTTCAAAGAAAAGTGACTCTTTCCCTGTGCTCCAAATTAACTGAACTGTTCAAATGGACAAAAAAAAAAGGTCAGTCAAAAGAAAGATCAAAGTCTCCTTATGGACACCGAATTCACTGAGCTTTAGCAGAGAAAAGAACATGATAGCAAAGGGAGTGTATATTTCTAGTATAATTATACTAGACAGTAAGATCTTACCAAAGATGGTCTCTTCTTTGAAAGATGGGAACATATGCAGACTACTGAAGCAAAGGAAAGACATTTTTGTCAGGTAGGATAAATTAGTGGGGTTTTTAATTTATCACCAAACTCCAAAAATACCAAAATCTTTTTACAGCATTAGAGATCCAAGATTTTCTTACAGTTCCATTTAAAAAATGTATTCACTAGGATGTAACAGAATTAGATCTTTTCAGAAAGATATTCTTCACTGCTTTAGGACTACTTGTACTTTAAAGAGAGAAATAGATGTTGAGATTACTTTATTAATGATTCCAAGCAACGTGGTCTAGGATTCAACTCTTTACCTCAAACGGCATTTCAGCAATCCCAGATGAGCACAAAACAGCTTTTCAAGGGACCAGCTGCCTGCCTTCCACATGGGTTCGCTCACACAACAGCTGCAGAGCAATTTTAAGATTGGAGTTTTAAAGGAAACAGGTATCTCTGTGGGGTTCTCGAAGTCTTAATAGAGCCAAATTTACAGGCGTCATCTTGTCCCAATGTTTTTACACAGCCACCACTTTCTTTTTCCCTTTGGCCTTTACTGATGTGCTTGTCTTATTTTCTCCTGCCAGAGAGTTCTTTCCACTCTCAGCCAGCAGCAGTGCCTATTGCTCCCTGTCTCACCTATTTAGAATGGGTAGTCCAGGTATCATATCACCATTGGAAGACCTTTGGGAATGGAAGTCTTCAGCAAGATCCATTTCTTCTTACTTGAACATGAGAGGGTGATCTACCATCTGAACACATTTGCAAAAAAATAACTGAGGCTTATTACTGTTTACTCACATTTTTTTACACCACTTTTCGTACAAAGACTTAGCAGCCACTTGCTCTTCTGATCAGGTTTTGTCTCCCTTCTGTTGGTAGTTTCCATTTCCAGTGTGTCCTTGTAGAGGTGTTATCAGACAACTCTTGCTCTGTAAAGACTCAGGAGTGTGGTGAAGGATGACAGTGAGTGACAACTATGGCCAACTGGTCTGCAGCAAAAGTCTCAAATGTCTCAGTCATCCCTTTGTGGTTGGGACCATACTAAATGTAGTGTGAGGATGGTCTCACACATCTCTGAAGGAAAGTCAAATTTTGGAAGATTATTTGTCTTCACCATTTGTTGACACTCACCATGAAGTAGTCATCTGTTTGTGTGTGGCAACAAGATATCTAGATTTAAATGTTAAATCTTACGAAACTAAAAGTTCTATTTTTCTGGCCTGTTTATAAATAGCAGTTAGAAGCTCCCCATGAAGAACTGTTGTCTGATGCTTTGCACAGTGTGGAAATAGAGTTGAGAAAACTTGCTGAGATTCCTTGGCTTTATTATGTTTTTCAACCAAATGATGATGAGGTAAGTTTGATTAATATGTTCTGATTTTAACTGAACTTAATTTTCTTTCAATAGGGAAAAGTAAATTACAATTTTTCATGATCTCTTGAGTCACTTTCAGTAGTGACAGTGGATCATTTCTGTCTGCTGTGAACATTTTTTTGGTGTTTTATTCCCTTTTGTGAATGTAGAGGTTTTGATTGATAAATAAGTAAATGAAACATATATATTTAATTTATATTTAATAATTCAAACATGTATAGAGTTAAATCCTGACATTATTGTTTACAGAAGTAATTTTGGGTCTTACTTTTTGAGATTAACTATGAATTACCATCACAAGCATATAACTTAACGCTTAATTAAAAGTAACTATGCCTTTTTTCTCATGCAGGATCCCCCTCTGGATTATGCTAAAAGAAACAATAGAAGTACAGTGTTTCGTATAGTGCCAAAGTTTAAAAAAGAAAAAATTCAGAAGCATAAGACCAGCCCTCAGCCTGGTATGTGTTTTGAAATTGCAAGAAAAGTAGTAGCATTTGCAGTAAATGTGATTTTATGGCAATTTTTTGGTAAGAGGTGACATGACTTACCTAAGACTCAAGTCAAAAGGGAAAGCACCTGAGATGACTGGCATCTTCATTAGGATAAATATTTCTTTCAGTGCATTTAGAAAGCATTCAGTAGGACCCCAATACTCCCAAGTGAACCAAAGAACTACTGTGAAAATACTTTTTAAAGTTTTATCCTGCAACAGGATCTGTGTCTTCGTTGGTGGATACATTTGATTTATTCCTAGCCATACAAGCCACGGGTAAACACATTGTTTCCCTGTGAAGCTCAAATTCAGGCTTTTCAGGTTAGTTTTAGGTGTGAAATAACTTTTATCACACTGGTTTAATTAACCAGTTATTCTTGAATTTTGGGTGGGTTATAGGTTCAGTAAGAGACAGATCAAACAAAAAATCATGATAGTCAATACTGATTTTTTAATTAGAAGTTGAACAAACTCCACCCTCCTCTCTTCCCATTTTTAATCATGAACTTATTTCCTTAAGATTATGTCCAGGACATAATCAGTGATTGGATGGTCCTAAAACTGTTTCTATGTCTTTTTTTTTATGAATGAACAGTTGATCACAATCTGCAAAATCTTGCAGTTGTTGATCAGATTTAAGTTTCAGATTAGACATCAGATTTCTTTTCATTACAAAGTGCAGCTATCAGCATTGAATTAAGTGGCAAAATTATAGCAATAAGTAGCATAACTTTCTAATCTATGTGGTCTTAATGGGACTAATGTGGGCAACTAACCTTAGAGAACAATGTTTTTACAGAGAGCTTCTTAATGGCCTGTGTAACACAGTAGCTTAAAGAGTACTTATTGTCTTAATTAAGAATACTAGAATCTGTTAATTAAAACTGGACTTGCTTGCTGCCATTGCTATTTTTGAGGTATGGTTGCTATTTTAATTTTACATGTTAATTAGTTTTTGAAGGCTTCTCCTCTCCCTGGATGACTACTAATAAATTAATGGCATAAAGCAGAACAACGTTAGACTGCGTCACTGATCCTAAGCTGGTTTAATGTGAATTTGTTGGGACATGAGGTTTTAAAGGCTTTACTGAAGAAACAGGAGTAAAGCTGAAAGCATGGCTGTAAAGCAAAGAACCCCAACGTTGTTTAGATACTTTCTTGTGTTAACTGCTAACCTGTAACCTGCATGTAAAAACGAAATTGTCAGTTTTTGTGGAAAAGACACCTCTAACCTTTCCCTTTGCTAGCACGGCAATTCTACTCTGTCTTCCACTCTCTTTGGCCTAACCTTTGCTTGTGATGCATTTGAGCATGTAGAAATTAAGGGGGTTTTGCTCTTAACTTTGGTAGTTCAAAAATGGGGCACAGATGAAGTTGCTGCTTGGCTGGATCTGCTCAGTTTGGGAGAGTACAAAGAAATCTTCATCAGCCATGACATCCGAGGCTCTGAGCTTTTACATCTGGAAAGGCGAGATCTTAAGGTATTTCCTTTGTGCTACTTTTCTGCTATTGACCATTTTCTTTGACAAAACAACAACCAACTTTTCTTCTTCCCCTGCACTTGTCATTGCTTGTAGCTTGGCTTACACTGTGCAAATATGCAATAAACTAATATGTGCTGTCCTTGGGCCTGACTTTCTGAAGTGCTGACTTGAACTCACAACCAAGAACATCTGTGTTATCCAAAATTTCCTTCTTTTTTTTTTCCACTTTATGTACAATGATAGTATTGCAGTTTATGTCAGAAGGCATAGGAGAAGTACATTTGATATCTTACTGGCATCTGTGTAATATAATGTTTTCTTCAAGAGTTCACTGTTTCCATTAAACATGATCAGTATGGATCAGTTGATGGTGGTCATAGTAATTTTAAGTCCATCTCCTGCAGGGGCTGATCTGCTCCACATGATTTATTGTGTATATATTGGATATAGTGGGTGTGAGAGAGATAAGCAGCTTAATAAATTGCAGTATTTGGCTTACATGGCATTGGTGTTTGTGTGTCAAAATAGGTTTTCACTTTGGTGACTGACCTCTGATTTTGGCTGTATAGATTTTTAAAAAAGAGTGTTTTATTTCTACTCCAAAATTGTAAAACCTTTTTCCTCTGAGGTCAGATAGATAAGTTTTGCGGGGAGGAATGTTATCCAGCAGTTTGAGGCTGTTATTTGAGCTTGCTGGTCCTTTTCAGGAATGACTTAAGAGCATCCATTATATGTAATAGCAGCTGGATCTTTGGGGATTCATTAAATTACTTTTTCCAGGAACTCGGTAGTAATGAGTTCTTGGTAATGGGTTTTGCAACTGCTTTTAGCACGTAAGAGAGGAAATAGGATATTGTATAAATTGCAAACATTTACATTTAGAGTGCAAGTCATTGTTCTAGCCACAGTGCAGTAGTCTCCAGATAGAGACAATATTTTCATACATATGTGTTCTTTTATGTAAAGTTTTTTGTATAGTGTGAAATCCTGGTGTTATAAGGTAGTGCTTGCATTGTGTGACTGTTGCAGTAGAAAGCAGCTGCTGAAAATAGCTGTGTTTGAGATAATCTGTTTGGCTGTTGTGTGTTATTTTACTCTTTGGTATTAGATTGCCTAAGCTTCTTTCCATGGAAGTTGAATTCCTTTCTTTCAGGATAGTTTCTGACAGGGAGGGACAGTTTCAGGACAGTCCCTCCCTGCAAAAATTTAGAAATAGAAGACTGTCCAAGCAATCCACAGTGTTCCAGTGATGGATGTTGCAAGTGCCTATTCTGAATGGGTGCTGAACAAACTTCAAATTCAACTGAGAAACTCAGCATCACACAATGCATAGGTTTGCTAAAATGTTAAGAAAATTTAAAAACTCCAACTTGTTGGAATAAATGACAGTGGGTAAGATCAGTGTTAAATGACATGGCTTCTGGCCATGCCTTATTTCTCCTTAGTACCAATTTGACTGCATGCCCAGTGGACTGGCACTTAAACCAAGTAAACATCTGCAGCAGGGTAATTATCAACCCGTTATCCCTGTTGCTAAGCTCATGCTGATTCAGTGTAAATAAAATCCCATCACAAAGGTCTATGCCATGAAATATCCAAAGGCTTGTCTTAGAGGTCCTACAGAGAGCCTCCTGTCTCCTCTACCCAGTGCTGCCTGTAGACACGTAGGATGAGGAGTTACTCTATACAGTTGCCAAGGGCATGTCCTGGGCTAACCAAAATCTTGCTCCAGAATCACCCCATGTGCTCGTTAGCAGATGCTGAGAGCTTCCAAATCAGTGTCGTTCATGAGCTGGGCCAAGCTTTTGGCCAGGCATGTCTTGCACTCCGTGTAGCAGCACTGAACTTAAATAGCAGAGTTTAGTGCTCATCCTGCTGATTACAGGGCATGGTCTCTGCAGGGAGCCAATTAAGGATGGCAGCCTGCAGTTTTCTGCCAGTGACCTGAATTGGTGTCAAGATGTGTCATGTGGTACTTGGGAAATGAGGAACACGTCACAAGCTGCCCTGTGAATCTTTCCTCCCTTTGGCTATCGAGGTGTGCAGATGAGCCCTCAGTGCTCTTGCAAGCTATAATCTGTCTACAGCCTCTCCTCCACTGCAAGGCTTGTTTCCTGACAAGCTAAATGAATCACCATTGATTCATGACGTCCTAACTCATGTGCAATACATTTACCTCTATTACCTTTCATGTTTGCAGCAGGAAAAATTGCTGCCTGTTTTAATCGAATCCTCTGAGCCCACCTACCTTTCTGTGGTCAAAAGTAGAGATAAAAAGCAGTGTGGAGAAGGATTTGATGAAACACTCGTCCTTTGTGCGCATCCCTGGAACAGATTGATATGCTGACAGAATTGGGCACCTCTAATTATGTTTCTGTATAGCTTGTGGATCCCATTCTCAGGGAGCTCTCTGTGGCAATTGGCAAACGAAGAACCAGAATACCTCTTTCCACCCAGTCCTTGAAGTAAGGACCTTTCTCCAGCCTCTTATGCCTGATTTCATTTAGGGGGATCTTAGAAATTTACACTCATATGATTTTGTTTTGCTTGATGAATGGCTGGGCAGTAAATAGTGAATTATTCTGCAGAAAACTGTAGAAGAAGGCTTAGTGTGACTTTTTTTTAAACCTTATTTTACAAGAAAACTTACTGAAAATGTGACTGATTTTTCTGAAATAAATATTTGCATTCTTAGCATTGATAACCATGTTCCTATGCATGCAACATAGTCATAATCAGAACTGCAACACAATTGGTAGGACGAGGGGATGATGTCTCCTTAAAGCTCCATAGCAGTGTTGGTTTCCTTGGAGAAAGGCTTTCCATGCCACAAATCAAATTGATAAGCAGTGCCAGTCAAACTAAAATCTGCGCCAAGGACAGTGACACTTCATCCCTGTGTTTTGCAGTAGCATATTTTGAAAAAGTTATTTTATGAAAAAGTTTTGTAAGATTTGTTAGACTTCAGACATGCTAAATGGCTTTTTACACTGGGGATGCAAGTAGGGTAGATTTCCCATTTGGAAGATGTTATTATTAAGGAGTTCTTACATAAATTGTTTGCTAGTGGTGGTACATTTGGCCAAAAAATGTCCAGGAAATGGCACAGGAGTTAGGGAGAGCAGGAGGAGAGGTGATACTTTAGTTCTAAGGCCATATCTGGGAAAAAAAGAAAGGCTATTTTTTTTCTTCAGACTCTGGCTAGAGTTTCTTCTTCAAAACTGTAGTTTAGTCCAATTGAATTTTTGTTAACTAGATATAAATTAGATATGAACAGGTTATGTAGCCATGCATGCACAAATATGCAGAGATATTTGAGGATCTTGTTTTTTGAATGATGCATGATACGCTGATGTAGCAGAACCTTTTAGTCTGAAATGAGAGAATTTCACCAAACTTTTCTGCAGGAGCAGTAAATTGAGAATACCAGGTAGCATCTAGTGTCATGACTGTATAAATTCTAGTTTCCACCAAACCAAAAACTATTATAAAAGCATAAAAATTCTGAGTTGTTAGTTGGGAGTTTTTTCCCACTGGAAGTGTAGCAGAAAGGTGTCCCTAAAATTTTTGATGAGGCTCTTGAGACTTGCTGTTCTGGTATGCATTACAGCAACTTCAGGTGGAACAGAAATAACCCAAAATCTCTTGCCTCTGAATTAAAGGTGTTGTAAAATGCTTTACAGAGGTTAGTGGGAAAAGTGGCTGATTTTTTTTGGAATTTCATAGTATGTTTCTTTCTTCTGATTTTGAACTCTGGCATCATCTCACTATATTGCTTATCCAACAGAAGTTCTACTCGTGAAAATATATTTGTCCTGAAGAATTTTTAAGTTCTTAACCTTTAAATTGTGTGGTTTAAAACCCTTATGGGTTTTCTCTTATGTAGAATTTCCTCCACATAGCAACTACACAATTTCATTATGTTCAGTAGTCATATATGGGTTTTTTTGTTCTTGAGAATTCTTGTGTGTTTTTTTATTTTACTTCAGAATTAAGTTTAACATAAAAAGGACAATATTACAGAAATGTAGAATTATAAATATTACTGTCATTTTAGAATTAATTTCACTACTACCTATATTAACTCTCTTAACTTAGAAATTAGTACATTTTTTTATAAGTGAGATGAATATTAGCGAAAATAAAATATAAATTTATGTGATGTGGAAAATCAGGAGGTTTTTTCAGGTAGTTTATGAACAACACTTGCTTTAGGAACTTTTATGAGCAAATGTTGGACTCCTTAATGCTTACACCTTTGTGCCAAAGTCCTGTAAAGGATGACCATCTATTTATAGTGCTGATAGTTTTCAGCTAAAGAAACAACCAAGTATTTTTTCTCTTTAACATAATCAGAATTCAGTCTTGACTCTCTGAAAATTAAACTATCTGTTTAATCTTGGCTGTGCTACCTTTAGAATAAAATAATTAATTAATGCCCATTTTACCACCCCTTTCTTCCAAAATTAAATGCATGCTAACATTTCAAAGTAATATAGACTACAGATTTTCTGAGATCTCTGTGGCTGTAGAAATGTAGATATAGTCTTTTATAGAGTATGTACAGAATAATATATATGGTTTCATTTTCCACTCTTCATGAGAAAAATTTTTTCAAGCTGCCTAATTGCACTCCCTTTTCTTTAATGTCTTTGTAATGGAAAAATCTTCCTATTAAAATGAAATTATTTCTATGTCAGAAAAATAGTGAAACTTTTCTATTTTTTTAGTTATTTAACCACAATCTATTTATTTAAGGTTTATTCTACAAATAACTAGTGTCTGACTCTGCTGATTGCTCAACACCACTAACACATGGATTTTAAAGACTTTTTCATAGCTGAGTTTTACAGATAAGGAAGCAGATTTCCACCAAACTGTGCTGAAAATTCATTAGTGTGGTGGGAGATCATTAGCACAGCTGGGCATCTCATTCTGCTTCTCTGATCATTGGACCAGCCAAAATTGAAAAAGGATGCTGCTAAAGCTCTTACTAATACTGGAGGAAGTTTGCTACAAAAAATTCTTGTCTGTTGTTGCGTACAGAGACGGGTCTGGAAACCAATACAGAAACATTTCAGTGATGTGAATGATTTAGTGGCTACAAGGAGATTTGTGCTTTTTACATGTCCTTTGGGATATGACTGTCATGTTTCTGAGAATTTTTCTTCCAGCTCTTTAATCAGGAACATCCATGCTAGGAGATGTGACCTTTTTGGAATGAAAAACAAATGCTTACTCTTTCTATTGCTCTCTAAAGGGAAGTTGTCCTACATTCCTGTAGCCATTACATCCACTTTCCCTTGAGAAACTGGGAATATGTGTGTTTGTTGATTAAGGCAGACATCACAGGGCCTCAGATCAAGTGACATTGCTGGACAGAAGTTCCAATCCATCACATTCTACCAAGCATTTGATTGCTGTGTTAGAGAGGAGGGGGAGATTGTTCTCTTTATTTTGCCAGAAATTGTGAAAGGTGTTTGTATTTAGAAGTCAAGCCAAAGATGGTTTTGACATATATTGAGGTGCCCTGGGTTTCACTATTGCAGGTAAGTAACTTTTTGTCTGCCAGACAGAGAGGGATTCATTGTATGCTCTAAGCAGTCTTTTTGTAAAGCAACTCTTGCTAACACTTCCTGGTTAGTGTTGATTGCAGTGAGCACATTTCTAGACATCTGTTGCATGGATAGATCATAATCAATGGGGTTTCTTTTTCCCTTTTTAAAAGTAAACTTCCTTCTTTTTCTTCTTCCCTTCTTTTCTTTTTCTATTTTTAAATTTTCTGTAGGACCTGGGGATAACGAAAGTGGGTCATATGAAGCGAATTCTCCAGGGAATTAAAGAGCTCAGCAAGAACACCCCTTTGTCTGAAGCGTAATTGTGCTGGTGCTTTTCTTAAAGAGAGAAGACAAAGTTGCTGGAGAAGCAAAGCTGTTGCAGGCACTTGGCTGTCCTTGTTGTTTACTCTGTGGAAGAATAAGCACTAGTGTTTGTACAGGCTAGCATCTCTGAATTCTTGTGTGGTGAAGAACTTGCAGCAAGAGTATGAAAGGATTTGTGCCAAAACAAAAAGGAAAAGGTGATATGTTCTGCAAAGACGTTTTCTTGGTGTGCAAATTGGCCAGTTTGGATAAGCCCAGTTTGGTAAATGGATTGGTTGATGGTGAACTGCACTGACTGGAAAATATAATCAAGAAATGATTGCTTTGCTTAAATGCAGCTCAGTATGCCTCTCTTTATGCTGCAGCAAGATGCCACTGTACAGCATGAGGTCATCTGGTTATCCTTCCGAGGCGTAGCTCTGTGAAACCTCCTGTGCAGGAAGACCAGGAAGTTTGGAAGGTTCAACACGTGAGCCTGGCAGTGCCGCAGGTATCCAGCACTCGCTGGCCGTGCAGAAGAGGGGAGAGATACCTTGTGATACCATGAATGCAAACTATAATGCATGGTGTGCCTGCCTGAATTGTCTGTTGTTCTGTTGCATGACACATCTGATACTTTAAACACTTGAACAACTTTTTTATCGGTTTGAATGAGATTTAATTTATTGCTACTTGAGGTTTCTTTTTTTGTTTGTTTTTGTTTTTTTTTCTCCAGTTTCAGGCACTTTTCTATTCTTCAGTGTTGTGTTATGCCTAAAATGTGTTCTATGGCAAAGGGTGTGTGGGTGTGGAAATTTAGCATTTGTGCCATATTCAGCAGATTATATATGATTGAAACACTGTACAGTTAGATTTTTAAATATATCATGTACAGAAGGTTTATCAGGTAACTAACTTATGAGAATTTTTGGAAGACCGGTACCTCACAAAAACATCAGTTGGCTTCCTGCATGGAAAATGATGAAGAATCTTCTCATGGTGCATTTTAATGTAGTTATTCATTTATCTTAAAAATCTGTAGCATATTTGAACTTGTAGGCACTAATGGTTTTATTTATTCTATTATTCAAAAGCAGGTTTAAATATTAATGAAATTTTCTTAAAGGAAAATTTAATTTTATTTATCATACATAAGAAGATATTTAAAATGTAGCAGCTGATTTGATTTTTGTGGGGTAAACTTTAACTCGTTGCTAATTAACTATTAATTTTAAAATGCATCTGTGTGCATTTCTTTAAAAAGGTATAAATTTGTTTCTTGACATCACTCCGCCATCAGTAGACCATAAAAATTTTAAAAACCTGGACTCCAAGGTTTTAGACTATGCATGCTAGGATGAATCATGTGCAAGACAGTAATCCATGAGTGTAAACCGGTTAAAAAAGTTAAAACCATCTTTGTTTAGAAATTGCTCTAGACCAGAGTTTATAAGGTTGTTTACACTTCACTTAAATGAAGCAGGTTCATAATTTAATTTCCTGGTTAACTTTTCACAAAAGTATTAATCTAGTCAGAAAATAAATTTCAGATATCTACAAAGAAATCCTACCTAAATGTTTGAGATAAAATGACTTTGCACCACCTGCCAGAAAACTTGCACAGAATTGCTGTCTCCTTGCTGTTCCTATCAATGTGTCATTGCAGCACAAGGAACAATGACTTTCACTTAATCAAGTAGCTTTGATGTCTCTTGCATGTTAGAGAGTATCTTAATATCTATTTATGTTTTCCTCATAGGCAGCAGAGTAAGGTTTCATTTGGTTTTTACCAAAACTTATTTTCTTGTATAAAGGGGCCAATGTCAAGTACTGCATCTTGGTTTTCCCTCCGTTTCTCATGCATATGAGAGGAGCTGTTCCATAGCAAGTAGATGGGACTCATCCCTTGGAAAGTAAAATCTATTATCCTAATTGTTGCATTGGAGAAAAATATCAAAATAAACAAAACAGGCTTTATCTGTATCTTATTGTAGTTCTTTATGTTCTTGCTGCTGTAGGTTTAACAGGCGCTACTCTGGGAGTTCTGTGGACATAATGATTATTCTGGTAAACAAACAAAAGTAAAAGACTATTTTCTATTAAGTTTTGCTTAGAAAACAAACCCAAATGCCTTTGCCAAATGATATGATTTTCAGGCTGTTGTATGAAAAGCATATGCAAAAAATGGAAAGTTAGGCAACCAATGGAAAGTTTGTTGGTTTTGGTTTTATTTTAACGTACTTGACATTCACCCCTTTAATGATGTTCAGGTGACATCTGTCAAGTCTTAGTAAGCTTTATTTCCTTTTCTCTTTGGTTCTCCATAAGCTACACTGTATTTTAACATGTGACAGCATTTTAGCATATTGGGGTTACAGTAGACAACACAGCTAATCTTCTGGTTTATTCAAGGACATAATACATAGCAGAACTTTCTTTGTTTTCCTGACTGTAAGATACAATCTCTTTACAACTTTCAGCCTTGCTGTATGTAATGCATTAAGATGGGCTATGGAACTGGATCTCTTCAAGTCACTGTAGAGGTCTGTGCTGAGTCTGTTAAAAAATGGGAACTGCTTTTGGGCAGGCAAAATGGGCAAATGTTGCTTGTAACACAACTTTCTTATGGCACTCCTCAAATTACCTCAGTATAGGACAACTGATCAATGATCATTTTTCTAAATGACCACCAAAGAATTTAACTTTAATTGTCCTAAGCAGTTTTTTTAAACACGAGTAGGAAAAAACAAAGATGTAAGTATCATTTATGCTGTATTTATTAGATGCCCAGGAGAGCAAATTTTATGCAACTCTATGCCTTAGACTAGTGTTGGCTATGAAGTGCAAATGCATCTGACAAGAAGGCTTAAAATATTTTTACAGGGGTTCTCTGTGGAGGTCGTGGGTTGTAACTCTGTTTAGGAAATGTGGTTTTTCTGAAGACCTGAGCGCAGTATTACTCTCTCATGATTATTCTAAGTATTGGGGTTTTTTTCCTTACTGCTGTAAAAGTCCCATCTCCTAGAACCAAGTACATAAATAGCTATATTTTTTAATGAACTGTATTCTCCCTCATTTAATCCTGCTGTAAAAAGTGCTTCAAAGCACACATCCCAGTATTTCAACAAAACTAAGGTAAACACATCCCTAAAAGCAATTAGCTTTTTAGAAAGCGAGATCCTGTGGAGCCTGATGCAACATGCTAGATTTATCAAGACAATCCCTATAACAAGTTTACTGGATTAATTTTTTTCCCCCCAGTCAAATACTTGTGATTTCCGTGGTCAGTATACATTAAAGCCTAAAAGGAATGCAGAGTAATCTTAATTTTTTTTATAGTGGCTGGTATTCATGTAGATGAAAAGCTCTCATCCTCAGAGAGAGGAATTTAAAGTAGCAGGTCGCTAAATGTATGTTGCTGTTTTGTCATTTTCAAATAGGATTTTCTCAGTTCACTGTATTTGATTGCTGTAGCAACCTCTGATTTAGGTCATGCAATTTTGCCTTTATAAAGCCTCATGCCTTCTTTTTAGATATCGAATGAAATCAAGCCAACTCATCATGGTTGTAGGTGTTGTGGATGTTTTGCAATAATTCAAAGAAAAAAGGGTTCAAAAATAATTTTTTCTTATAAAATGGCAAGTGAAAATTTTCTTTGATACATTTTTATGTCTCTCCCCTTAACCACTATTTGTTTCTCTTGAATGTCTGTTTCTTTCAAAGAAAAATGCTTTGAACTTGGAAGAACAGTAAAGTGTAAAGCATATGATCAAAGCTCTCCCAGACTATTTCATTCCGGTATTTCTTGTTTTGGGACTGGAATTAACATGCTTGGTCCTGTAAATAATAAATAGAAATCATCTTTCTCTCTCTCTTCCTGCCCAAAGTAATTAATGCTGCAATGCTGCATCACTGTAATTCAAAGGAGAGATATTGATTTTTTTCTTCATAAAAGTCCATTTTATATTTTCCTATGCTTTTTGTAGTGAAACTGATAACCTGCCAATTTTACTTTTTAATTGAACTTGCTCATGCTATTAATGAAAATTTCATAAAGCCTTGATAATGAACATTACTTCAAGGGTAGAATTATCAGTGGTTTTCAATGCATCTGGTCTTCATTTCAGGAAGACTGGCAGGAGACCTTTTTCACATGTAATGGAAAATTAATATATAAAGCAAATATGAGAGGATGTTCCATAGTCCTACTTTAAAACAGTTATAATAATGTACATGCAACACAAAACCCCCCACAGTGATTCCAGTTTTGCTTGATGCTTCCTGTTAATGATTGCATTAGTAGTGTTTACAGCTGTTTCTGCAGTGCTCTCTCTGTGCCCCTAAATATTGAGTTCTTGCCTATGAGTTCAACAGTTCTGGTAATTAATAATTAGCAGTGCAAGACGTCTTTGTGAAAGATAAAGTGACAAGGAATGTACCTCATTGAGGGTAACTGTGCTGGAGCAATTTGTTTAGCTCACAACCAGGAAATCATCTTGTCACTTGTATGAGTAAGTAAAGAGCCACAGAAAATAAAATTAAATAAGTAATTTTAAATTTATTTTTTCACCCCAATAACTTAAGTACCTCTCAACTCCAGCATCCTGTATACATTTATTACACAGGCTGTCCTGTATTTTTTATTCTGTTTTCGTGGATTGTATGTTTTGTGGTATGATTTTCATATCATCAGGGTCTGATGCTGCTTATTCTAACTGCAAAGATTTAATGTTTGCAAGAACTATACATGACTGTATCACTGTCTTAAGGAACAAGTTTTTGATGACTTGAGGAAGCTGAGGAGTTTGGACAGGACTTAAAATATCTCTGCTTCTTCTTCAGAGATGAATAGTAGCATCAGCAAAATTGATAAAGCATCATTTGGTAATTATCAATATAAAATCTTTACTGGTTGTATAAATTCCTGTATTTATATCTAGAGTATAGTGTGGAACGGATCTTTTTTACAAAAAGAAAAAAATTTTCTAGTTGTTTTCTACTACTGTTGCACTAGGTTTCATAGCTCTGTTAAGTGTTAGCTTATGTACTTGAAATGTTTGTTTCTGCAATACAGAGGCCTAGTCTTTTTCTCAGAAATTATAATCCATTTGGAAGCCATCTGGAGACCTTGAGAAGACTATTTCTGTAGCCAGTTGGAGCTAATACCAAAATTCGTAACAATTTATGGAGGCTTAATAGTGATCACCCTCAATATTTTCACTGAAAAAAAAAAATTGAAAGGTTTGTGGGTTTTTCAGTGCATAGAATTAATCTTAAAAACATCATCCCCTTGATATGTAAATTTAAAAATATTAGCATTGTTAACCCTTTTGCAAAGAAGAAAAATGCTGCTGAATTTACCCAGGAGGATTCCTGGACAAATTTTAATGAATTTAGCTGTAGTGGTTAAAGACCTATCACCTTCCCAACAGTCAATAGAAAATTCATATGTGCACATGGTAGAATTTCAAATATCTGTTTTAAATAATTAAAGACTTGTTTCCCAGTTGACAAAAACCTGATAAGCTCTCTGATGGGATGTTGAGTTCGTATAACCTATTGCTTGTATTAGTGGGGCAGAAGAAGCTGGTTCCTCGTTTATGTTTAACTCCAGTTATGCCTTTATTAATCTTTTTATATCGCTTCCCAGCTCCTGTGTCTGGATGAGTTCCCAGCTTCTGGCAAGATTAGACTTCTGTGTCTCTCCATGGTTTCTGTTCAGAAGAGCTGGATGGGCAGGCCAGGAAAAAGTTGTAGGGTACTCAAGGAGAGCAAGATAGACCAAGGCTTCAGGCTCCAAAGCCTAGCATAGCCATGGTGGACTAAAATCCTTTAAGTTATATTTTTGCAATGCCTGCTGGAAGCTGTATCTAACAATTAACATGAACTACCAGAATGCCCTTGGAAAGAGAACTGTTTTGGCTAACTCTACCAGCTGTGTAAGACATTGAAAATACTGAACATTATGGTAGCTATGAGTAGGACAAGTATCAAAGTAGCCAATGAATATTTTACTCTGTGGAACAAATACTTTGGAAAAATATCGTTTGTAATATTATTCAAAGACTAGTGTTAGGATTGAAAAGCTACTGAATATAAAAGCAATGTGGTACAAAATTTAAAGTAATTTGCAACTAATTTTTTTTCCAAGTTCATTGGAAACAACTATTTGAGGGAGCTGTGTTTGATCCAGGTATAGCTAGACAAGAGCATGTGAATTAGAAGGTGGAAACAGGAAAAAATGAACTGAAAGTAAAATTGGATGGTTTGTTTTCATTATGGAAACTGTGTGTAAAGCCAAAAATAAAAAATCCACAGTACCCCAAATCCCTTCTATAACTTTTAAGGGGAATTAACATTTTAAATCCCAGTTTTTTCAAACTAAAGCATTAATTGGATAAAAATAGTGACATTGCCATTAACAGGGTAAGAGTTAGAGACATAACTATGTTTTTCTCCTGTTGTTAGTTGAAGTAAGCTCTGTTTGGGACTAATTCTCTTTGCAGTCACAGTCAATTATTTTGTGAATTGGGAGATTGAGGAAAACCATTCAAAGCTGCTTGGTCTTGCTTTTCAGGGAAGGGGAGAGCACATGTGCTGGAAAGTAGGGCCTGGAGGCTTTTAATGAGAATTTCAAGCATATAAGATTTTCTAGTTGGATAGTTTAGGAAGGTTTACAAGGAGCACACAGGCATGCATATACTCACTGTGAAGGTTCCTAGTAGCACTGTCCTCTCACAAGATGTCATGGCTCTACATTGAAACAGGCATTTGGACTGTGCTTAGCCATGTTCCAGAGGATTTTCTACAGGCATCTGTGGTGTGCGTACTTTCTGTCTTGGTTTTATGTCTCTAAATCAGGTACCTTGAAAAATGGGGTTGTCCATATAGGACAAAAATTACCATTTTTCCCACTTAAGGAGCACAGCTTGTGAACCTGTCTTGAAATAATGTTTCATTAGCCACCCTTTTATATAATATCCTTTGAATCCTAAAAGAGCTGAAACTATGGCACGTCCCTAGAGCTGACAGTTATGTTAGGAATTTTATATGCTCTTATGTTGATGGGATCATCAAAGGGCAAGGTGATATTCACAGTGGCAGATGAGACATGCAATAGATGGGCTTTGTACATAAAGAGTATAAGCTGTTGAGGTGCTCCTGAAAGGTGAAGGGGGCCTGATCTCTGCACCTTCCCTCTGGCTCTTCTTTGTTGCTGTCATCACGCATAAATAATTTAATGTCATATAATATTAGCAGCTTCTTGTCTTAATTCATGGTGATGGCAAACTTATCAGTCACTATTAACGAAAATTCTCACTGTCACATCTGTCTGTCTAGAGCAGGTATCTTCAAATGTTGAGCACTGTGGGATTACATTAATGTATTTTTAATGTATGTTCTGGCATTTAAGAAAGGTAAATTTCATCTAAAATATTTAGATACCTAAATGTAAAGGTTCTGAGAGGATCCCAGCCCAGCATGGGTGGTTTCTGTCATTAGCTGGGCTAGTAACTTACACTGGTATTCCAGTCAAGTACAGCTGTTAGTTAATTCTGTAGTAACATCCACCTACATGCATGAATGGATGCATGAAGAACACATGGAAGCATTGCAGAGATGTGACACTGTCCAGTTCTCTGCATAACTCATATATTTGGGTCTAAATGGCAGTTTGTAGCAAAGAGCTGAAACGCATGACTTCTGCTCAATCCAAACTTATATTCAATTGAAAATTAAAACATCTAACATGGTTTGCAGAGGTTTAGGTTAAAAACTGGTGTGTACTCAGTAGTTTTTGTCCTTTGTTTCCCCTTCTCCCTGTTTATTCCACAAGAAAGTCCATCATCTTTGCAATCATATAGATCTTTTGGGACTTAGGCATATGCTGTGCTTTAAACAGTACTTTAGGCCCCTTGGAAATTGTTCTTGTATTTCACTTACAGCATTTATGTGTAAGCCTACAGATGATTTTCTTGGAGAGAAATTGCTCCTCACGTAAAAGTGATCCTCAAATTGATCATGGGTAGGCTTTTACATGCCATACCTACGAATGTCATTCTCTTGCCAGTATTTGTGTGGATGTGTGTAGGACCTAGTTCATAGTGTGTATGTGAGAGCATACCTGTACATAGAGATGTATATACATACATACCCTGGTTTTGCCCAATATAATGATGCCAACTTGTGTGTAGAGCCAAAAAAACTTAAAACTATACAGTGCTTGAGATGCTGCATTGTTTTTATTATAGTATTTTTTATATCAGATGAATTGCAGGATGTTTACAGATGCTTATTAATATGTAACTTATACAATGGAGTGGCAGGATGTTTATGATTGTTGTCAGCTAAAGAACTGTATATGATTCTGGGTAGAATTTTGGCTTTTTTGAAATCCTTGGCAAAACCCCCATTGATCTCACTGGGGCCAAGATTAAACCCCTCTGAATCTATTGTTTACTGGCTATTTTCCTACTGTGATAATTTTTTAAATGAGTGAAATGTATTTATTTTTTCCCAATGTGAAATCTGCAGTTTCTATTTGGATTTTTCTACGGAACCTGCAAACTACAACATAGGTGGGAATATATGCCTCAGAGAATGTACAGAATTTTTCATTGATTTGGTCATTGAATATGCCTAAGAAAATATCTTCTAAAATAACTTTTGTAATATTTAATACAGAATCATCTAACAAGAGATCACCTTTCATGCCTCCTTCCTCAGAGGGAATGCAATGTGGCAGGTGAATGTGAAGAATTATTCATCGATAAATAAAAAGTAGTCCTGTCTGTTTTCTGTACGTGCTGGTCTCATGCAGCTCACCTGTCTCTGCAGATCTGGTATGAGACACTTGAAGTACCTTATCCAAAAGTACCTTATTGAGGAAGAAAATGTTACCTAGCAAGTATGTGGCTTTAAGCCTCTCAACAAGACATGGAGGTATCTTCAGAGCCAGTGTGTTGAATGACTTTTAATATTCCATGGATCAATTAAAATGATGAAAATGTTAAGTGGTAAGGCAAGTCAGACAACTGCTTGATATTAGAGAAATCACTTGTCTAGAGGAAGAAGGATCAGTTCTTTAATAGCACAAGGGAGGAAAAAATACCATAATGCAGCGCTTCCTGAATCCCTTTCCAGGGTAACTTCTCATTATGTATGCTCAAAGTGTATTCTTCCTGTAAAAAAATATATGGCTGTGAAACAGCTAAATAGATGCATCCTAATTTCTTCATCTAAGGCTAAAATACCATTTTCAAACAAGAGCTGTCATGCACTTTGAAATACATGTATTGGGAACAGGTAAGTTTATATTTATCATAGATAGTCATCCCAGGGATAGTTGGACTTGTAAAATGAGGTAGTTATGTCAAGGTTATCAAAAGCTGAAGAAATAACAAAGCAGACACCTTCCTTCACGAGGCTCTTTCTGAAGACATCTGTGCAAATGCCCACCACTTCTGGGAATCTTTTTCTATAATTTCATTTAAGAAAGGATCATATTCAGATTCCTATCCTTTCCCTTGCTAATAAGGCAGGAAGTATGCACCTTGGTAGAACTTTCTAGGAGTTTGTTGGCTGTAGAAACAGACCTCAAAAGAATATACATTTGAGGCAGTCAGTAGGCTTGAAAAGGATACACAGGGCTCTGTCTGGGCTCATTGGTCTGGTAATGTGGATCTGATCCCAGAATTGTGGGGGGAAAGCTCCTACAGTGCTCCTGCTTCACTTGGTGGCAAGGCTCCATGGTTGTTGGTGGGGGCAGATGGGCACCCAAGCAAACAGACACCTTTCCTTTTGCGTGTTGGTTGGCTTTCTGCAATTCTAATCAGGACTGCAGTTCAGGACACACCTTTATTTGTCTGCAAGGCCATGTGATATCTGAGGAAATGAGGAGGAAGTGGCTGAAGGTCTGGATTCTGCCTTTGGTTTCCTGCCAGTGGAGCTGGTGTAAGACTGGGGGCAGCGTAGTTAACCTTTGAGTGCCTCACTTTCTCCGCCCAAGGGAATAGGGATGCTCACCACCTCTGTACAGCCCCCCTGAGTCCTGTAGGAGAGCAGTGTTATGTAAACCGCTGAGTTTTACCCACACTATTATATGTAGTAAAAATAAATTACTTCTGTCCATAACACTGCAAGAAATGCTTTTTCTAGTTCCAGTTCTCTTTGATGACCTACTATGTCCTGGGTAGTCAGTTTTGAAGCTTAGCAATTGCTCTAATACTTAGAATTACACACATAGCAGGCTCTGTTTGCTGCAGGAAAGAGTAAAACTTTTAAACTGCCTGACAATACTTGCCAATGAAGTATATCTAACAGAGCAGGGGTGTAACTTTTGGCTTTATTTACTTGTAATAATGGTAAGGAACAGTGAATTTTGTTTGTTTACATACTGTTTACAATGGCACAGTTTTATTTTTAATATATAAAAACAATTGAGGTATTTATTGCATATACTATTTTAAAGATGTTTTATGTGTTTTCACCTTTGGAATATATTGTTACATTTCCTTGTACAGATAATTTGGGTGGCTTTGTTAATATAGTTAGTAATTTTTATGACTACTAAGTGACCAGTTTTCTGTGCCTTTTTATTGTTGGATGCATGATTACATATTTATTATTGTATGGAAGTCACTGAGATGTGTATTTTTGTATTCTGCTGGAGCAATGGTTGATTTTATTGTACATGATAAGAGATGCCTTCCATAACAGGCACTCGTATGAGATCTTCCTTCTCAAATAAACAGAATGCATTCAATGTATGTAAGTCCTTGAATTTATTTTGTGTCTAGAAATCAGTGGAAATGCTTGCACATCATGAAACTGAATTTTAGATGTTATCCACTCAAAATGGAGGCTGCTACCAATGTCATCAAATCTAAACCAGAATTCCCCATTGAAATCAATACAGTAGCAACTCCTTGGCACAATCTAAGACTTTGGAATTTAAAAGAAAACTCTGTGCATTAAAACTACATAAAATTTGGATGAATGACTACCGAGCATCATTTCTACTCAGTCTGCCAGGGACTGCCTGAAAATTGTTTTAAATTAGGGGTTTTGAATACAGCTTTTATACATCTTCTACATGGCTACATGCAAACCCAGATATAAGTAGGTCACTGTGCATGTATAGGTGTCTACATTTGCAGGGATCTTCCACTGGATCTTGCTGCCACACAGCGTATTAAGTGTAAAAACAGATTTGCATTTGCATCCATGGTAACAACAGCCATTAATACAGAACATTCAGTAGCACCCGTTGTTCCACGGGCAGTAAGGCAAACACATTTTTCCTCAGCAGTATGGGCTGTACCTCGCTAGCACCAACCCTGATAAACACTCACTGGGGTTGATTCCAGAGGGCCACTCTGCAGGCAAGCATCAGCTGCCCTGTTGATGGTCAGTGAGCTGCTAGGGTGGTACTTAGCACATGACATGATGTGAAAGTAACCACAGTCAGTGGCATATACAGAAGGAAAATTGTAGTGTGTAGGAGCCTAAGTCAATTCATGAAGGCTGTAATCTTGTGATCGATTAAGTTTTCTTGTGGTTGGAATCTCATTGTCCTGAATGATCATTCGTTGGAGAGGCAATTTTATGGATAACCCAGAAAGCTTACAGGTCAGTTCTGGGGCATTCAATGCACCATGAATTCCAGGTGCTTACAGTTCTCTCAGGATTGAAGCCTGTACTTTAATTTTAGGTGTGTTTTGGGAGGATTCAATTTCTTTAACCAAACTGAAATGGTTGGTTTCAATTATCAAAGCTGTGGTATAAATGAGAAACTGTAGTGGGAGAAATAGTAGGAGAAATAACTCATGGGATCAAGTAGGAGACACCACTATGGATGGCACTCTGCACTCCATGACAAGACTGGGTGTGATGGTGCTTGGACGCTGGGAATGCTCCAGAATTTCTTCTAGAAGTTAGACTGCACAGTAAGGTAGGCTTCCCACAATTCATCTTGACCATAAATTAGTCTTCTGTGAGTAAGAAGTCAAAGAACGTGAAAAAAAGTAGTTGGATTATAAGACTTAAGCTGGAAGATGCACCGAGGGAGGTTTTTAATAATTTTGAGAAAAGTTTGGTAAATGAATGAACTGTTCATACCACATGTTAATACTTGTAGCATATATTCAATCTGTTCATGTCAGTGGCATCAAATAGCTGATGGTAAAGTCTGTCTTGACAGCGTGACAAAACACGTGGCAGGTGCAATAGCTTCTGTCCTGGCCAAATTCTCGCAGATGAGTGAAAGCAGCAGCTGGCCCATGCCCTCCTCCTTCAGATGAGAAGTGAGGGGATCTACACGGAAGTGCATCTTTCTTTTTATAGAGGGAGAGATGAGAGATGTCATGGTGATGAAATGGGACATCCTAGGATGTGGCAGATGCCTAACTGAGGCAGTGGGATTTTTTACTCTAGCTTTAATTTCCATTTCCTTTCCCTGACAGCAATGTACAGCTGTGCCTACACTTGCCCCTATGAACTCATTCCTCCCCTCTGCCCTTTTGCTGCTATTTGTATCTCCCATGGCTCAAAGGCTTCAGCCCTCCTCAGGTACCTACCGCCATTTCCCAATTACATTTTGCCGAGTTCAATTTCCTTTCTTCAATTTCATTCATTCATTCATTAAAAAAAAATTCTGTCTGCTGCCTAGTGACATTAATGTAACAGCAGATATGTGTTTCCTGGCAGTCAGGCTATCCTCTGAGTAGAGCAGTGCATTAATTAGAATCTGACATGGAATACCTCTGAATCCCTAATGCATGGCCCTTGTAAGGATAATAATAATAATCTGCTAATGCTGTAATGATTCAACCTATGGTGTGTTTTCCCTCCCTCTGAGGGAGCACAGCTCTGCTCAGACTTCCTGGGCACAGCATTTCCAACCCGCTGTTGAAGCCATCAGTACTCAGAAGGTCAAGTCACACAGGAGCCTGCAAGTGGTGTAAGAATATGTTCTTCTGATTTATGCCTGATGACTTGTTTTCCAACTAACTTGCTTAAAAGCATTAATACAGTCAATCAGAAATCTTAGGGGGCTATTTTCAGGTGAATAAAAAGGAAAAAATGTTCAAGAAGTTGAAGATGCCATGGAGCTCTTACCAAAATATGGTTTTTTTTGGAGAAAGGGAAAGCTGCTTTTTAAGGATTGTAGGTTCAGAGGTCATTTCAGATACCTGCCTTAAAAGCTTGGTAGTAAGGTTTTCATATGCTCTTCTTTCTCCCTCACTAGCTTCTGTAATGAAGGTCAAGTCACACAGGGTTCTGGGGCCAGCTCCTCATCCAAGGCAGAGCAACAGTTTAGAGGAGAGTGCCTTACCTGGAGTGTGTGGGCAACCCCTTCCTGAAATTAAAACCCATGCACTTGAATTAAACAGGAAGTTATGAGTTTTCTTTTTTAGCACTGACTTTCTATGAAGATGAGCCTTCCATAATTCTGCTCTGGCATTCCATCTCTCACTTCCTTTCTTTTGGGCCTTCACCTTCCACATGACTGTGTTTTGAGCATCTTACTTCAGGTACTCCACAGACTGTAAACCCAGGGAAATGTAGGGACAGGGGTGATGCTCCAGATCAAGAGGAGGGATAGCATCAAATAGCATTGACTGCCTTGTAAAATATTTTTCCAAATGCCAGCAGAATTCACATCTTTCATTTATTATCTTACCTCATCAAAAGAAAATAATTGAATGAGTTTATATATTAATAAAAATCAAGTATGTTCCTTAGAGAATTTATAAAGGAACAAGGTAGCTACACAGGGAGAGATGGAAGAGACAATACCCGTCCCAGCTCTGCTCCACCAAAACATCAAGAAATGAACAGCATAAATTTTACAGTTGCAGTGTAAAACCTTCACAGAGTTTTCCTAGGAAGGTATATACTGTTTTGCAAATCAAATGTTACTAGAATTAAAATTTCAATATATATCTCTCTGTGACCACTTGGCCATGGAAACAATTACTCTGTAATTCCCAGAATCTTAAGCCTTTTTAAATTATTGACAGGCGTACTAACTAAATCTTTCAAACATTGTGAAAACAGTAGCCTGGGCAAATGAGCTTAAATTGTTGAAAACTACAATAACAATTAATTATGTCAGGCCAGTCAATCACCATTTATTTCTCAGTCAATAAGAACCATTGTTAATGGCTGATTAAGCTCAATTAAGGTTTGATGGAAGCGCTAGTTTTTAAATGGAAGTTAAATTATTGTATCATTTACTAGCAGGATCAAAAATACATCATGGGTTATTTTTTCAACATAAATTCCCTCTCCAAATGTATGTACTTTGAAAACAAGATTCAATGTCCTTGGCTTTCTTAGCTGGCTGGGCAGCCTGGGCCTTTATTAAAGACTTTTTTCCTTGCTGGATTAAATGGAGAAAAACTTGAAACATAAAATCTTGTGGTTCTTTTACATCTGTTTAGCTAATACCCAGTTTAAATGCTTCTGATATCCAGACTAATCCCTAGGGGAGTGGAAAGAAGTAACACTTTTTCTTAATTTAGAGAGGACTCCTATCCTCTGTAGACCTACTTGCTTTGTGATTTGTGGAAATCTGACCATCAGGTTGCCTTTGGGTTGGTAGAGAGGGTTTGCCTGGAGGAATCACAGTGCTCTAAAGATGTTACATGACATTTTACCCATCCATTAATGTTCCCATTCTAACTTCCAGGCTCACTTGTTGCTGCCATCAGTTTCTCACTTCCCAAATTAAACAGAGAAAAATGAGACTTTTAGGGTGTATGCCATGTGAAAATTCTGTAGCACCTTAGTTTTGGGCACTGAGTGGCTTTGATGTGTAAGGCATCAGCGAGCATAAGGTATGTGTAATGATGCTGTTGAAATTTGTTAAATCACTTATTATTTCACCAAAGCTGTGTCTGCTTTCAGTATTAACTGATTTTTTTCTTTTGTTTATTTAGTTGTTCAAGGCCTGTATAGTAAATCAAAGTTTTCCTTTTGCATTGACTCTTTTTACTGGCCCAGAATAGAAGTCATTCTTTGAGAGATACACAAATTACAACTGTTAGGAGGACTTTCCCAGAAGATATTAAATACCACAGCTAAAAAGCACTTTCTATATCTAAATCCCACACTTTGCAGATCAGCTGCATCTCTTACCTTCCATTCTCCTTTGGCCTCGGTGTCTTTGAGGGCACCCAAATTCAGCATTGATGGTGTTTCTTCCTTCTGACACAGAATTAGTGTCTTACAGAGGTGATGAAGTTTTAGCACGACTAGCATGATGTATAAAATAGATGCACAACTTGTGCAAATTTTCATCTTCTCTTTCACACAGAAATGGATGGGTTTGCCCATTTCCTTTAAAAGCAGGCCACCTAGTGCTTGCAGAGGTTCAGCACAGAGAGAAGCCCAGTGCCAGCACGTTGGTTTGCTCCCCCTCTCATTTGCACTCCCTTCAAACCATGGAGCTGCTCACCTGCTTTTCAAAACACACTCTGCCACCATGCAACTTAAAAGAACAGAAACTTTAGGTTGTTGATTTCACAGGCCTGTTTCCTGTCTGGCTCTCTGCTACTTGCTTTGCTCCAGCACTGGGTTTTGTCAGACCCCTCTGTCAACCAGCATTAATGCCCTAATATGGCCAAGAAGCATCAAGGAACGTGACAGTGTGGTTGGAATCAGCTGGATTAATGAACTAAGCCAAGGGTAGAAGGATCTAGCACCAGTGGCCCAGTCAGACGGCAGTACTGGGAGAAAAGAGGAGAGACAAAACGGAAAGAGAGGACAATACTCCCCTTTCACCACCACCAGCAAACTGGCAGAAACCGCATCCTCAGGTTCACCAGAGAAAAAGAGAATTAAGGCAGAAACACTGACAGCTTCTCATCCTCCAGACTGACACGAGGGCATTATAAGAGGAAAACAATATGCCCCAGTCCTTTACACAATCGATTAAAAAATGATGAGCCAGTAGTATCCATACTGGAATGTAACATCTCCAAAGAAAGCGGGAAGGCACAGTCTGGAATGATGTTACTAATTCTGTAGCTGTATGACTAGACATGTAACCAGCGTCCCAGGAAGATACTTTATCCCAGCATTTTGCTGGAGCTTCCTTTCCTCCTCCCAGCGAGACAAGAAGACCCAGACACCTCCTGTTACTACTGGTCCTGTGGCACTGCTTATAGAATGTCTAAATTCTGGTGAAGGTAAATCCTGTCTGAATCTTATTTTGGATAAAATGGATAAATCTCTCTGTGATAGGTGAGTTTGGAGTGTATGTGCATGTGTAAGAAGTGTAAATACTGAGCCATGCAGCCCTGGATATTGTATAGCACAGCTAAATTCAGCCCTGCACGGCTGCCAATGTATTTGGCAATATCATCCTTTCATTGTAGGGGCTTAGCCTTTTAGTTAAAATGAAAAATCATAATTTTTCATTCTAATCTGTTTTTAAGGACGTGTAGAACTCTTATTTTTATTATAAAAAGGAAAGAAAAAAGAAATTTAACACTAGTCAGAGAATCAATCTATATCACTAACAAGAACATTTCTGGAAAAGCTATGTCTTAGACTGCAAAGCTTGAGAAAATTATTAAATGACAGAAGTTATAAATAAATGTCTTCTATATTTGATCTGCATAGGATAATGGGCACCTTCACATATCTTTTGTTAACTACTGTCAAAAATACAGCCTGGACTGTTGGGTCTGGGATGGAAATCCTGACATTTCTAGAATGGTAGGAAATTTAATAGCATAGTTCTAAACAAGCTTCTTTCAAAACAGAAAAAGCTACAGTCCTGCTCCTCAGTGCTTTGTCCTGTTGGTAGAACTTCACTTTTGGCTTAGGAACATTTCACATTAGTTCTGTATCATCCTGACAAGTCTTCTTCACCTGCAGTATGCATCATTATCTTTCCTGAAAATTACTGGAGAACACCCACGCTAAAAAGCCTCAGCAGAACACTTTATTTTAATGAATATAATGGATTTTCTCTAGCCCAGTGTGTATTTTTCACTCACATACACATATATACTACTCTCAAATACACTGTATAGCTATGCCATTGCAATTTATTATTCATATTAATTTTAAATATTAATTTTGAAATTTCAAATATATTAAAACTCATCACCTATAAAGGTGTAATTAAATTTGCTTGGAAATCCAGCCTTATAATCAATCATCGATATATATCAGGTTTCTGCAATCTCATCAAATGAATTTACATAGAAAATTATCTTCTCCTGGCACACCTGAGACAGAAGGGAACCAAAAAAACCAACCTTGAATTAAAAAACAAGCCAAAAGAGAGGAAGCTATAATTTGTACTCTGGATCCTGGCACATTTCTCATTTCACGCACCATACCAGCTATCAGGAGTGGCCTTGTGTGCTGTAAAACTGTCCATCATAAAAAACCCAAACTTATATTTTTGTGATAGGGAAAAATGAGCCCTAAAGCTGCAAAAGGCTCGTCCTCCCTGGATAATGAAGGAGACAGGAGGACAAAGAGTACCTTCGAGCAAACCTCTCTTGCCAGAGCCTGAGGGAACCAAGATAGGATAACAAAACATTGGATTGCTTCCTAACAGGAGCCACATGCAAAGTCCTCCGTGATTCTTCTGAAACCCTGGAGTTCTTCTCCACACAAATCATTCATATCCATCAGCTCTCAACCAGAAAAAAATCCTTTCGATGGCCTGAAAAATGAACACGTTTTGCCAATGAATAAGCTAAATCAGATCAATGTAACTTCATTTTCTGGTACAAAAACAGTAAAGCTGGGCTTGTAGGGAAATGGAAATCCATTTCCATTTTTCTCCTTTGGTATAATGTGCTTTAAAGGGTACTAAATTACTAAAGAATCCATCATGAATACGTTGTTGTAACTTACCCTTATTACACTGAATTTATTATTTTTATATATTTATATATCATAAAGAATTGGGTGGTTCAACACGTATGACTATCATAGACTTTTTAGCAGAAGTAAAGAGATATAAATATTATCAATGCTTCAGCCTCTAATTTCTTTCCTGTATCCCATCTTCATTGCCCTAGGGAGCAGAAAATCACAGTTGGTCAATCCTTATGTAACTTTTAATAGCAGGAAAATTTTCAATAAACCTTTAGACTGCAATCTCCCAAGACAACCAACTTGCAGAGACAAGCCTCAATATTTCCACACATTCAAAGCTGATGAAATTAAAGCTACTGGTAATTCTGGAAACTTTTTGGCAGACAAGGAAAAAAATAAATTAATACTTTTACAACCCAGATTTCAGGGTCAAATTCTGATTTATCTATAGCACATCTGTTTCATTATGTAATGTATGACCCGGGCAGTTAACTGAAAGCAAATATTAATTCTCGTTTTCCATTCATTTATAGACAGAACAATGTCTTATCAGTTGTAAATGATGACAGGTTGTTGAAATTCAAACAATTTGATTTTAAAACACTTTTATTATGTTTTCAAATATTCCTAGTGCAGTTTCTTGCAACTGATCAAACAGGCAATGGATTAGTTCCTTTTTGACTGATGAAAAAGATTTTGACTTTATATACCAATATTTATTTATATTATGTTTATACACATATATATATTTATCCACGGCTTTAAAGCATAAGTGACCACAAAGAAGATAATTTCCTTCCAACAAAGTTAAAAATTAACTTCCTTAATCAGAAGAATAACTAATACTTCAATGGTACATGGTCTAAAGTACCCAGTAAAATAGAATGTTACCAGGATATATAATTTTAAGCTACATTTTGACTCTTAAAAAACTCAATTTACTGTCACAATAAAGTGAGCTGCAATTTAAAAACAGTTTAAAAATTAAATTTATCTGGTTCTCAGCAGGCCATGTAAATGTAACATTTCTGATCTGAGAAATTTACCTATAAAAATTTCATTGGGAAAATGAATTTGCCTTCAGTGAAGGTAGCTCAGAAACAGCTACTCAGAAATCTTACAGTGGTAGGGAAGAACTCACAGCATTTCTTTCAGGTATTTCTGTTCTGTGTTTAATTTTGGCCAAGATTTTGTCTTCAAACAGTAATTTACAGAGAAGTGCTTGAAAAGGAGGGTACAGTGACTTTTGTTGTTGTTTTTAGTTTTTTGTTTTTGAGAGAGAGAGAGAACTGAAAACAAAGTTTGGGAGAAGCTATCAATACTCCTATTTTGCTGAAAAGGTACCGCCAAGACATGTAAGACTTGGTAGTTTCCAGTCAGTATTTTGATGGAAAAAGACAGTAACGCTATAACTAAAGTACTCATGTTTAAAGAGCATTTCTATTATAGACAGAATCAGAGGGGAAATCAAATAATCTGTGAGTATGTGGCAACACTGAGGAAATTGAGAATCAGGAAGACTTAAATTACACACAGCAGCAGTTATTCATGTGTGAAATATAAACAAGACAAGCCAAATGGTCATATTGAAACTGACTAAAACCTTAAACATATGCTTGAGTTAGATTTCATCTGAGATGAAGAGCACATTTCAGGATATGTTGCAGCAGCACAGAGCAAACTGTGTAAAAACTCCAGCAGAAATGAAGGAGAAAGCACATCATGAACATTACACTGAACTATTTTCATTGTGGGAAAATACTATGAAAATTATTTCCAGTTCAAGAATAAACTCTGTAAAACCAGCAATAAACTGGCCATGCTTAGAAAACATAAAGGTCACTGAAAATTGACATTGAATTCATTTAGATTCCAGATGCTGTAGCATCTCCACAGTAGTTGAATTTGAGAGAGAAAATAAGTCATATTTGTTTACATGTGGAAGGCACAAGATTTGAAATGTGTCTCAGTAAAGCATCTGGTTTTCCTCTAATTTCACAGCAGGAATATTAGAGACTACTTAAATAGATGAAGTTGCAGAAAATTTAATTACCACTGAACATTTACAAGGAGATTCATTGTTCCCTGGAGCTACCACAGTTGTGGTAAGGATGGTATATGACATTTCTGGGCTCTAAAGAGGAATCATAGGCAGCAACTGGTTGTAAACAAACAAGAGATATGTATAGTGTGTAAAATGTCTGTAGATTTAAGGAATTATAAGACTTATCCTATAATAGAAATTATCTGAACATTTGAAAAAAGCAGCAGATACCTTTTATGATGATGCCATAACCGTGAACTACAGGAGGGCAAAGACGTAATTTTTTTTTACAAACTGGTCTGATTCCTTTCCAAAAATACACCAAAAGGGAAAAATAACTGGAGCACTACAAAATAATGTTTAGGTTTAGGGTTACATTGTGCAAACAGCTCAGTAGTTGAGCACAGCTGGTTCTGACACAGAAGGGTGCTCTCCGTATCGGTGTTGACCTCCACCAACTACCCAATAAAGATCAGTATCACTTCCCTAGTTAGAAGATGTTTTTGCCTCGTTATTGCATTTTGGCAAGTTTATCTTAAATTCATCTGCAAATATGGGCTGAAGACAAGGAGACAGTGTGTTATCTGATAGCAGGCAAGTATTTATTCCAATCTCATATTGTACTGCCTGCAGTAACTATTTAACTCTTGTTAGCAGGGCATACACAGGCAGATACCATGAGGTACTGCTGGCACACAAGATAATTTGAATGACAATCACAAAACTAGCAATGATGGACACTCTGAAAACTCCCTCACGGTTTGGGTATCATCATTAATCCTTAAGGAAAAATCTTGCATTTAATTTGCTCATACAAGCAATAGATATGTGCCTAAATAACAAAAAGGGCAAAAGCTGAAGAAAGAAACACATAAGGAACAGAAAGTGCAGTAGAGTTACATCCTCTCCCGACAGGAGTCAGTTAGTGAGAGGGTGTTTGGCCATCTTCTAATTGACCAGATTGGCACTGGAAATGTTGGGTTGCCCTGGTTCCATCAAAACTTTCTACAGAAGCTCTAGCCATGATGTGGCTGTGGCTGCTGGCCAGGCTGGCTTCTTCCCATAGCTCAGCTGACTGGCTATCCAGCTCCTCGGCATCAGGCCGACTGCTCAGTTGGTTTCTTGGCTTCCCAGGCTTGTCAGCTGGCCAAGAAATAGATTGTTCCATTTTTGCCAGAAAGGCTGCAGAGCCAACACGTTTTGTTCCAGCACTTGATGAAACAAAATATTGACAAGCTGGAATTTCCTGTAGAATAAAAATTTCACTTCCCAGCCAGCTCAATTATTATTGTATGGTCTTGTGTAACGCAGTGACGGCATTTATCGCATCCTCTAATAAATACAATGCACAGAAAGGATGTGAATTCAGGGAGCTTTCCAAGGCTTTGGGATAATAATCTCATAGCATCTGCAACCATCTCTATGGAGTACAATGCATCTTTTGATGAGGCTAGTGTGAGATGCTTTCCATTCTGCATTAAAAGGCCTCCAAGGCTGGCTCTGAGAACTTGTCTGTCAGCAGGACAGTGACTGGCCAGATCAGTACAGGATCTATGGATGATATCCTCTATGTGTATTGTTTTGGAAACTTACATAGGTTACAGATCAAACTCCAGGGAAAGAGGAACCAGTAATAACTGCAACATAGTTACATAAATTAAGATTATTGGGTTTTCACCGTTGAAAAAAGGAGTTAAAATACCCATAAAAATGCAAATAAAAATGACTCCTCAAACATGTCACTGGAAACAATGGATTTGTGAAGAATTTGGCGAAGAGAAACCAAAAAATGCCATCACATTATACAATAATGCCATAAACCCAACTCTTGTTGGAGACAAACACCATGGTCCAGCATAGGTTTACGACAAGATGACTCATAGAATTACCCACTGAGACGCAGAGTTCCAGTTTGGGAGGTGTTAGTGGTGTCAGACACTAAATGGCAAAGCAAGTCAATGTCTGGGTGTGCACTTGCAGCAGAACAAAACCATTTAAACTGTGTCTGTTCTCAGCTGTGTCCTCAGTGCCATGCTGACACATTTTTTATGTTGGTGAACTGGATCAGCAAAACAGAAGGGAAGCAGGTTGTTCTCTGGTCCTCTCAGTTCAATCTCATTTATCGCTTGATTTCACAAACGTTCACGCTGGCACAGAAGCAGCGCAGACGCAGGAGCAGGGAGCTGGGCTGGAGAGCTGAAGGGTATGTTACAAACAGATAAGCCACTAGAAGTCATTAATGAAATTATTACATGGTGAGCTGTGAGCTTTAGATTTTTATTTTGGTGGAGTGGGGGGGGAAGAAGGAGGGTGGAGTATTTTCAAGCATGCCAGATCCTTCCCAGCTTGCTGCAAGGGGATCAATGGAAAAGGCTTACACAGGTTTTAAGACTGGAAGACTATGCTCCTCCTGTTAAAGGTAGGAATAATACTATAAATTACTCATCTGGCCTTGAGAAGGCAATCCTTATTATTTTAAGTGTAGCTTATAGACATAATTTCAGGTCTGGCTTGAACTTAATAAAGCTTTACTTATAAAGGGACATTTTCCAGAGGTAGTATCATCAAAAAAACCCCAACAAAACAACACTGACACAATCATGCAACTGCATAGTTTTCAGGTACTGAGGGGAAAAATATAAATAAGTGACTGGTAAAAAAATGGACAAAATGAAATTCACATAAAGCCACAGACTATTTCTTCAACACCTTTCATAGAACTGGCATTCAATACCTGAGAGAGATGACATATAACTCATTCTGAGACAGTTCTTGAACAAGTTGTTCCAAGCCAGTGATGCTGAAATATCAAGCTTAATAGACAGGTGCAGCCAGTGAGTCAGGATAGTACCAGGGATGTGACAGTAGTTTTGACAAAAAGATTCTAAAGATGTCCATTTCTCATACCAAATGAGCAGGTAGAAAACACTAGAGGTGCATGGTCAGCTCTGCCTGATGCTGATTCCCTTTGTGAGGCCTGATCCTGACCCCCACACATGGACTAGTGTCCCAGCCTGGCCTAGACCCATCCGTGTCCCCACAGGTGCCTGATGCCCCAGGGCTGGGGCTGTCCTGAGCTTGCCCTCCTCCCTGGCTGGGCTCAGTGGGATGGGCTCTGACTGGCCAGACTCTGCCCTGAAAAATATAAAATTAACAGGATGGAAAATACCAGAGCCCAAAAACCAACACTGTATTTCTTCATAATTAATATAAATTTTAAGAAATGTTGGCTTCTTCAGACAAGTTTCCTATGCTTTACGATAGGCAGTATTTAAATCAATTATAAAAAAAAATTTAAAAAATCATTATTTCAAAGCTATCCCCGTTTTTATTATTGTATAAAAAATATTTTTTTTTTGTGACAAACAATGGCATGCCATGGGTTATGTTATGTAGTTTCCTGATGAGTGTAAACCTTGATTTTTCTCAAGGTTTTGGCAGGGAGCCATAGGAACTCATAATTCTGAACAGTCTAAGGGGAATTCTTAAACAAAGGGAATAAAAGTCTTGAATTTATTTTTAAAGCATGCTTTTTCATGTTTACATTGCTTCCACAGCTATTTTGTTTTGGAAATTTTTTACTTACTGTTGATACATAACAAACGATATATTAAAAACAACAAAACTCTCTTACAGGATTTTTATTTTTCAGGAAAACTAAAAAGTGTATTTAGTGATGGAGTTGGTCAAAAGGAGATATTTTGTTGTTAAGCTGAAGATGACCAAACTTTTAAAATATCTTTATTCAAAAGACAGTGTATTTCCAAATCAGGCTGGTCTCTGTGGGCAGTGAAATGACGACTAACCTGAGTTAAATTCGAGGCTATTATTCATTTACTTTTTCCTTATCCCTTAGGGACCTGCAGGCCCTGGGAATATGAGGAACATTTTATTCATCCCACTTACGGCATACAGCGTGACACAGTTTAGAACCAATCTTTTGTTTCTTTTATCTATGTAGTCTTTGCATGGCTTTCTTGCACAGCTTAGTAGTTTTTAGGGTAAATGAAAATGTAGTTCACCTACCCGTTGGCAAAAATGGACATGCACCCCTTGACTTCTTAAGTGTCTAAAATGATTGTAGAATTCAGAAACAGCCCTTCAAAAAAGACTAAACAGAAATAAAAGCCACAGCTTAAGTAAAAACAGATGATAGGCAGAAGCAGGAATTATCTAGAAGAGTAAGGGAGATCCAGTAGCAAAAAAATTCTAATGTCCTTTTTATAGGTGTTAGGTGGTATCCAGAAGACAAGTGCAATTTATGAGGGAGTTAGGGTAGTTTCTCTATGATTGTCTTTATCCTGTAAAACGGGGCAGGTTAGAGTTTGAAAGCACCCAGCACTGAAAAACCTACAAGGGCAGCATTTTTCAATGTTTTTTTTCTTTCCCTAACCTCTTCCCTAGTACAGGAAGTTTGGGATTTTTTTTTTCGGTCTGAATGTAGCTTTGGGGGCTCTTTCTTTTCGGTGTTGCAGAAGCTGCTGCAGGCACACGCTGTCCCGTCTCCACCTGCGGAACTCCGGTCCTGTCGCTCCTCCCGAGCTTCACCCTCACATGCCGGGTCTGAGGAAGGCCTGTCCCGATTCCCGGAGTCTCTCCTTTGTGGGGGGACAGGCCTGTCAGCCCACACTGCTCACACCATCCGTCGTGCATTGTTCAGCACACCTCCTCGCTGTGTCCCTGCTGCCAGGTTAGTGCCTGGACGAGCTCCTGCGGGAACGGAGTTATATGTTGGAAAGGTAAAAGCACACCTGATGCCCTGAGGAATCCGGCCGCACCGAATTCCAGCAGGCAGTGTGAAGGGAAGGGGGGCGCGGGATTTTCAGACAGCGTCTCACAGTCTGCGCCTAGTCTGACTAAAGCCAGGCTGCAGCCTCCAACCCCCGCGCCGTGCTGAGGCCGCCGGCCGGCCCCGAGAGGCGACCCCGAGCAAGCGGGCGGCAGCCCCCAGCCCCGACGGAGCAGGCAGGAACAGCCCAGCCCCCTGGCAGGGAGCACACGGCTCCGGGAGGCTTTGCAGAGGCCGAGGCCGTGCCCGTGCCCGTGCCCGTGCCCGTGCCCGTGCCCTGTCCCTCGGGCAGGGACACACGGACACACGGACAGGGAGCGCACAGCTCCTCCTCGGGGCGTGGCCGACGCGGGCCCAGCGCGCGCTCCGCCGCCGCGGCTGTTTCCGGGNGGTGGTGGCCACAGCCACAGGTACGGAGCGCCCGCTCTTGTTCGCATCCCCTCCGGCCGCTGCCCACGGGGCTGCCCTGTTGGGGAGCTCGGGCGCAGGGCGGGGCGCCGCCGCCGGCCTGTCGCTTGGGGCTCTCTGCCACAGGTGGCCCGGGGGCTCTCGGGGAGGCGCATACTCCCCTGCCCTTCCTGGGGAAGGTTCCCCTGGGGCAGCCCAGCTCCCGCGGGCCCTCCCGGTCACCTGGAGGGGGCCGGGGGCGAGGCCGGGGCCCCCCGGCCCGCAGCGCGGCGGTAACACGGGGTGAGGACGGGGAAGCGCAGCGCTTCGGCTCCACGACCGAGTGTGCGGGGTTCGCGATCGCTGGTCCCCCCGGTGCCCCCGTGGGCCGGGTCTGTCCGTCCGCAGTCTCGGCTGGGGACTGACTGACTCGTGCTGGGGCAGTCATAGTCGGTGCGCGGAGGCTCCGTGAGTTTACGTTCCCTCCTGCGTTGTTTGGGTTGTGGTCGGCGCGCAGGGGTTAAGAAAGTTCAGCCTGTTCTCAACATTTCGCTGTAAAAGTGTCTCCTCGCCGTCCCTCCCTCCCTCCCGCCGCACGTCCTCCTCCCAGTTCCTCTTCTCCCTCAAGGGAGAAGGAATAAGGAGCGTTCCTCCTTTGCTTTCTTGGCTCTTTTGTGGGACTTTCTTATTACAACCGAAATACTTTTCTCTGGTTTTCAAAAAAACAACAAAAAAAAATCCAATCTGCAAAAGGGAAAAAAAAGGATGAACTGTAAATCTGAACTGAATTTGAAGATACAGCCTTCTCTCTGATGTATTGCCAGAGTGAGATAGGGAGGAAAATAACCCATTTACATTGTATCTGGAAAAGATCAGTGATGCTGGAATAAATAGTAACAATGCTGAAAATTTATCCAGGTTACACTTGGGAAGAGTCTTACATGGCTTCATATTTGTAAGATTTTTTCAGAATCATACAGTTAGACTTTAGTGATAGATGCACCTATACTTAACAAATTATTGAGAACTAAACAAGGTATTCTCTAGTGAAATTTTCTCTAGGTGGGAATAAGTATTCTTGAGAAAATGGTGCAGCTTAGAAAATAATAGCCCCTCCTTACCTCATGTGGTTTTGCTATGTACAAAATGCACAACAGACTGAACTACAGAAACTTAAAAGTTAATTGAATAAACCACAAAATGCAGACCAATGGATATCCGTAGTACATCAAGTAACGTTTTTTCTCAGGAAGTGCTTGAGAATCAAGACCCAGGACTGGGGGGAAGCTGTGTGTGATGACTTGCTAGTGATGATGTAGGAAAAGAAAATGATTGATTCTTTTGAAATTGCTGCTTCTATATGACAGAAACGCAATGCAAGAGAATTAAAACCAAGCAAGGAAAAGATGACCCAGCCTGTCATTAATGCTTACCATAAATGATATATTTTGCTTGTGTGGTTCTGGCTGTGGTTAAGACAAGTTGTGTTTCATAGCTGGACTCTTTCGAGACTGCTGACCTGATCAGTGAAACTGATAAATCATTAGAAATGAGAAATAGAGAAGGATGCATTAGACTATTCTGCCTGCTTGTCAATGTAGACTTGCTTAGTTTGGTTTTCAATAGCAATTGTTTGGTAAGGTTATAAATACACACGCAGGACAACCAGGGAATCAGACCCAAGCAATATGGATTTATGAAAGGAAGGTTCTGCTTGACCAGTCTGATCTTTTTCTATGACAAAGTGACCCACTTAGATGAGGAAAAGGCTGTGGATAGTGTCATTCTTGGCTTCAATAAAGTGTTTGACACCATCTCCCATGGCATCCTCCTAGAAAACCTGGCTGCTCATGGCTTGGATGGCAGTATTCTTCAGTGAATAAAGAGCTGGCTGGATGTCTGGGCCCAGAGAGTGGTGGTGGATGGAGCTAAACCCTGCTGGAGGCCAGTCACTAGTGGTGTCCCCAGGGTCAGTTCTGGGGCAGGTTCTATTTAACATCTTTACTGATGATCTGAACCTGGGGGTTGAGTGTACCCTCAGTAAATTTGCTGACAGCACCAAGTTGGATGGGAGTATTGATCTGATTGAGAGTAGGAGGGCTCTACATGGAGACCTGTACAGGCTGGATCAGTGGGTTGAGGCCAGTGGTATGAGGTTCAACAAGGCCCAGAGCTGAGTCTTGCTTGGGTCACAGCAATCCCACTCCGTGCTGCGGGAAGGGTGGCTGTAAGGCTGTTCGGTAGAAAGGGACTTGAGGGTTCTGGTTGACGGTAGCTGAACATGAGCCAGGGTGTGCCCAGGTGGCCAAGAAGACCAATGGCATCCTGGCTTGTATCAGTAATAGTGTGGCCAGCAGGGCCAGGGCAGTGATTGTCCCCCTGTCCTTGGCACTAGTAAGGCCACACCTCAAATCCTGTGTTCAGTTCTGGGCCCCTCGCTTCCAAAAGGACATTGAGACTCTGGAGCACACCTAGAGAAGGGCAACAAGGTTCGTGAAAGCTGTAGAACATATTTTTTGAGAAGTGGCTGAAGGTGCTTAGCCTGGAGGAGGCTTGGGGGAGACCTCATCGCTCCCTATAACCGCCTGAGTCAAGGGTGTCGTAAGGTGGGGGCCATGCCATGCCACTGCCATGCCTGCATTGAGAGGACAAGAGGAAATGGATGGTTGGACTAGATAATATTGTAGGCCTCTTCCAACTGTGATCGTTTTATGATTCTGAAAGAGTGTTGTTCTTAAGGTATTTTTAAATTTCATATTTGGAATGAATCATTCAAAGCTCAGTGTTTCATTAAGCCTGGCTTTTGCAAATCATCAGAGTTCTCTAGGCTGATTCAGGTTTGTGTGCTGAAGACAAAAAGAAGTACTTTTTCTTTAAAAGAAAAGCATCTATTTTTGCTCTAGTACTAGGGCAAAAAATTACTAAAAACACCTCCTTTTAGAAACATAATGTAGATGTACTATTGTCATTGCCTAGAATCTTTTATTTGAAATTTAATTTTAAGAGGGCCATATTACATATATTTTAAATTTGTCAAATTTGTCATAACCTGTATGTGTTTAACATAGGTGTGCACATATCCACATATGCCCCTACAGCAATTGAAGAGATTTACTCAGCACGTTTACAGAAAAAAGATAAAGTTTCTTCTTTTCTGCCAGCTAAGGTTTGTCAGTACACACTGACTTAAAGTAAATTTAGGCATGGGACAGACTTACACAAAGAGATTAAATCCATGGCAAATTTCCTGCTGGATTCCCTTTAGCTGATTATTTAATTTTGCTCCTTATATATATTCAAACAAGGATACATGTATATGGAAAAGCTAGCTGAATGCTCATTACGTGCTCTGATGAGAAGAGTGTTCTTCAGCAGATCACTGGAAAAATGGGTTTATAAATTTATAGAGTTCTTTGGGGAAGGGAGCTTTAAAGGCCATCTAGTTCAATTACCCTGTAGAGAGCAGGAACATCTACAACTAGATCAGGTTGCTCAAGAGCTTTAACCAGCCTGGCCTTGAGTGTTTGCAGGGATGGGGCAGCTACAACCTCTGGACAGCCTGGGTCAATGCCTCACCACCCTCATCACAGATTTCTTGTATCTAGTCTAAACCTCCTCTCTTCTAGTTTAAAGCCATTCCTCCTTGTTCTGTTACAACAGGTGCTGCTATAAAGTTTGTCCCTGTCATTCTTATAAGCCCCATTTAAATATTGAAAGGCTTCTGTAAGGTCTTCCCAGAGCCTTCTCTAGGCTGAACAACTCCCATTCTCCCGTCCTGCCTTCATAGCAGAGGTGCTTCATCCCTCTGATTGTTTTTGTGACCCTCCTTTGGACCTGTTCCAGCAGGTCCACGTGTTTCCTGTGCTGAGAACCCCAGAGCTGGATGCAGCGCTGCAGGTGGGATTTCACCAGAGCAGAGAATCATCCGCTGGCTGCTCCTGCAGCCCAGGATGTGGTTGGCTTTTTGGGTTGCACTCATACATTGCTGGGTCATGTCCACCTTCGTGTCCACCACAACCCCCAAGTCAATCTTCTCAGGGCTGATTTTAATCAGTTCATTCGACAGATTGTAGTGGCACTGGAGATTTTCCCAACCCAGGTGCAGGACCTTGAGTGTGATCTTGTTGAACCTGATGAGCTTCATATGGGTTCACTGCTTGAGCTTATCCAGGTCCTTCTGGATAGTATCCTATCCCTCAGGCATGTCAACCACAGCACTCAGCTTGGCGTCCTCTGCAAGTTTGCAGCGGGTGCACTTGATTCACTTGGTCTATGTCATTAATGAAGATACTAAATAACACTGGTCCTGCTGCAAAATGCTGAGGGACACCACTTGTCACCAGTGTCCATCTGGACATTGAGTTGTTGACTACTCTCTTCTGGATGGGTCCCTCCAACCAGCTTCTTGTTCACTGAACATTCCACCCATCAAATCCGTATCTCCAGTTTGGAGAGAAGGATGCTTTTGGGGATTGTGTCAAAAGCCTTATGGATGTCCAGATAGAGGACATCAGTAGCTCTTTCCTTGTCCATGATACAGTCACCCCATCGTAGAACACCACTGGGCTGGTCAGGCAGGACATGCCCTTGGTGACACTGTGCTGGCTGTCCTGAATCACCTCCCTCTGTCCATGTGTCTTAGCATAGCTTCTAGGAGCATCTGTTCCATGATCATCTCAGGCACAGAGGTGAGACTGACAGGTCAGTAGTTCCCAGGATCTGCCTTTCTACTTTTGTTAAGGTACAATGTTTCTCATTTTTCTGTCACCTGGTTGCCATGACTTTTCAGATATGATGGAGTGGCTTGATAACTACATCAGGCCAATTCTCTCAGAACTCTGGGTGTGTCTCAACAGGTCATACAGACTTATGTACATTCAGGTTCTTCAGGTGGTCGCAAACCTGATCTTCTGTTTGCTCCTCCAGTCCATCTTCTGGAGAGGTATGTGAAGAAAGGTTGCCAATGAAAACTGAGGCAAAAAAGCTGTTGAGTCATCTCATCTGTTTTTACCAGTTTGCCAGTTGTGTTCATCACTGGGAGTGCAATTTCTTTGACTTTCCATTTCTCTGGACATACCTGTAGAAGCCCTTCTTATTCTTTGCATTCCTTGCCATGTTCAGCTTCAGCTTTACCTTGGCCTTCTGACTTCATCCCTGCAAAACTGGGCAGCGTCCTTGTACTCTTCCCAGAATACCTATCCCTGTTTCTGCTGCATGTTCATCTCCTATTTGCCTTGTAGTTTGAGCTTAGCTGCTCCTAGTTTGGTCTCAACTCAGCAATGCCAGTCCTGTGCCTTCCTTTCCTGATTTCTTGCACCCAGATATTGGTAGCTCTTGGGCTTTATAGAAAGTGTCCTTAAAGATCTGCAAGCTCTGTCCTGCTCCCATATCTCTGAGGACGGTTTCCCAGGGGGTCCTATGGATTTAGCTCCTTGAATGGCCAGAAGTGTGCTATTCCAAAACTTAGGATCCTGAACGTACTCTTTGCCCATTCTGTGTTCCTCAGGGCTGTGAATACCACCAGTGTGTGACTCCTGTGGCCCAGGCTTTAACCAGTCTTGTCACTGATTAGCTCACTTAGGCTGGTGACTAACAGGTCCAGTGTTGTGTCCCCTCTGGACAGGATTGTATATTATGTGTCTTAAGAAGCTATCCTCCATGCATTCCAGGAGTGTCCTCCTGAAATAGCTTGCTGTGCTACTTTTTCAGTCGATTTTGGGGTGGTTGAAGGCCTCCAGCAGGAGGAGAGCCTGTGAGCACCATGCCTCCTATAGCTGGAGCAAGAAGGCTTCCCGCATGGGCTTCCCTGGATGAACCTGAAGGTTCTCTTGATACCTTGTTGTTTCCATTGCTGGTGTGCTTTCAGCCTGATCATGGTGACTGTTCTTCAGGGACAGCTCTTCACACTCTAGCAATTTCTTGTTGTAGAGGGCAACATTCAGCCACTCCTTCCTAGCTTGTACCTTCTTAACAGCCTGTAGCCATCCACAGCCATGCTCCAGCTGTGGAATTTTTCTCTCCAAGTTTCAGTAATAGCAACTAAGTTGTAGCTTTCTAGCAGCACAGAGGCTTCCAGCTCCTCTTGTGTGTTGCCCATGCTGTGTGCATTTAAGGTGATCCAACTTGCTAAAAAAGGTAAAGATGGTGTGGGTATTCATTAATTAGTTGTGTGATCAATTTTTTTCCTTTTTTTTTTGGACGGCTGATGATAGTTACTCAGTAACAGGAAAGTCCTGTTCCTTTTATATGTGATGCTTCTGCCGTTTATCCCCTTTTTCAAGTTAACAATAGAAGGAAATTAAATTTAATAGTCAAATTCAATATCCAGAAGTAAAAGCAATTTTAAACGGTAGGTAGGTTTTATTTATACAAATGAGCTATTTCCAGGCTGTTTTGTTGTGAGTGCTTTCACTTCCTTTTCAGTTAGTGTTAATGTTTGTGTACTTATCACATGATTGGACCATTGTTGTATTGAAAATGGATAATAATTTTTCATATTAAAAAGAAAACCTTCAGGTTTTGCTGCATTGTTGGACAAGTGGGACCATTCAGATTTCTCTGAAATGCATGATGGACAGCAGAAGTGCTGTAGGTGGTATAATATAGGTATATATGTTAGGACCTGTATTATTCAAGTACTGAAGGACAGGATGCAGAGAAGACAAAACATTGTGGTGTTATGGTGATAAGCCTGTATGGTTTCTGTCTCGTATTTTTCAGAGTCTTCATACTGTGATTTACAAGTCTGTTTGTTTTGTAGGTAGGGGACACACAGGTTGATGTTCAGGTCTCCAGAGTTTTGTAGCAGGTGATGCAGGAAAATACTTTACCTGAAGGCAGTTTACAGTGTAACTGTGAACTGCTTACCTGAGTAAACACTACAGCACCCGACAGGGTTAAAAGGTCATCTCTGTAGCATGCCATGTTGGGCTTTGTTAAAATTTCTGCAAGGAGGGATCTGTCAAACAGTGTGGAGCTGAAATACCTGTGTGAAAACCCAACTTTTTCTATAGATGGCTTTTCTTAGGACAAGAGTGTCAAAGATTATTTCCCCAATATGATTTGGATTTTTACTGGATTAGCCATTTAAGATAGAGCCTTAGGGAAGTGGATTTCTTTTTATTGCCCGATACTGTTTTGTGGATTTTTTTTCTTTTAAACACATGAGTTTTAGCAGAAGCATTGTTGTGTTTAGTCTTCTAGTCCTGGTTTACTGTGAAATGAATTTTTTATTTGTATTTATTATATTTAATATATAATATATATGATCTGTGGATCATGTGCCTGGCTGCTTCATGTAATTGTCTTTATTTTCCAGACTTCAAACATCCAGTTGAGAGAAGCTGTGCTCTAGAGATGAAAATGTTGCAGTTTATTTGCTTAAGTGTAACTTCTTTTCTAAGATTCTAGCAAGTTCATCTTTGTGAAGGAAAGCAGAAATCAAAGTGAAATGTGAATAGATGTACCTAATAATAATCTATGTATTCTAATGCTATTGTATTCTTGAAGAAATTTAATAATCTCTTGCTATTGTATTCTTGAAGAGCTTTTACTTTTAGAGGTGCTGGGATGGAGGAAGATGAATAGTTACTTGATGACACTACTGATTTTCCTACTTAAATTACTTATGCTCAAGACCAAACCCATATAAAACTTTATTTGCCATATAAAGGTTTAGTATGTGCTTGAGATGAGATCAACAAAACCAGTCTGGTCAGTTGTGTGAAGACCCATACTCTGATGTTGTGGTGTTTATATTCTTTATCTTTGCAGTCATTTTTATGTGCACTTGCTCCTTGCCTGGTTTATTGTATATAGTCTAGGATTTCTTTTTCCTGATTAAATTGTGTGACTATGGGAAAAGATGAAGTATTAAAACTTGCATAGAACTTAAAAGATCACCACATGCTTTCTGTCTTTATTAACACTTTATGTTTATTGCCTATTTTGGGGGATGAAAAGATGGACAAAACAAACTGGATCCATTGCTGCTGGTTAAAGAGGGAAACTTGAAAAAATACCTTCATAGCTGTTTTTTTATCTTCTTGTTGTTAGAATTAGACTTAGGATAAATAAGGGCAGCTGACTCGAGCAGAAACTCTTGTGACCTACTCAGTTGAGAGTGCTGGTAAATGCGTGTTGTCTGCTGTGTTTTGCCAGCAGAGGCTGGGCTGCCCAGAGCAGAACCGGGGACAAGGATGATGATCCACGTTAGCCTGTAGTACCTCAGGGCGACAGGCATGTCTGGGCCCCTTGACTTGGTGGGTGAATTGTACATTTGCCTCCCGAGATTGTTCAAGGGTGCTTGCAGTGTGTTTTATTGTACAGGAACCCACTGAAAAACTTTCCAGAGTATAGTGATAGTGAAACAATATTTAATGTAATTATCCTCCCCACCCCCAATGCAGCCTTGAAATTCTGGTTAAAGGAAAATGATGAAACTTGCTGCTAAGGGTCTGTGTTCTGCATTTCATGCCTGGTTGTGAAGGTCATTAAGGCAGTATGTTTTTAAAGGCAGCTGTCAGTATGGATGGTGTGCTGTTTAATCTTTCCCAGTTTTAAAATGCTTTTTAATTGTTTTTATTGGTTCTTGTTTTGTCTGCTTGCATTTTTAGAGTGGATGTGAACTAAATGGAAGAACATAAAATAATCAAGTACAAATGTTTTTTGTAGGCATTTTTGAGCTGACGTCTTTCATCGAATACCAAGATTGATAAGATCATGGACATGTACACCAGGGCTCAGGGCAATCGCATGAAATCAAGAATATCTGTTGAAAAGGTAATTAACCTGTATTTAAATAAAAAACGTATTTCAGAGCTTTTTGATCTAATAATGAAGCAAGTGAGCTAGTTTATTTGTGTGGGTTTTTTTTTTTTTTACTATGTTTTAATTTTGGTTGTTTGACACTTCAAGGAGGCAAAGAAATTGCTTTTGCTTTGTGTTTTGGTATATTTGATGTAGTTGAACTGAGAGACAGCATAATTTAAGGAAAGGGTGCTTTTGTCTTTCAAGATGATGTGATAAAATTGTGATGTATTGAATTCCTAGAATTTGCCTTGTTTATTAGAATATAGCTTTTATTTTAGAGCAGATTTTTTTGAGTTCATATGTAATAAATTAAAATACGGCTATATAGTCTTACTGAATTCTGTGAAGCCTGTGTTAGGGCTTACTTGTAATATCTTTATCTTTAGATCTTGGTGTCTTGTCTGGTTTATCCTTGTGTTTGCATGAACGTTTAGGAAGTGCCTTGTTGAAAAAGTATGTCTAGCACTTGAAAAGGATATTAGTGAGGATTTCTAATATTAAATTAAGTTTATTTTAAAAATTTTTTCACTTTAACTTGGAGAACATAAATACTGTTCCTAAAATTTTTGTGCATCTTCTATAAGTGCTTAATGAAATGAAAGCTGCAGTTTATCCTGAAGGAACAAATTTATTTATCTAATTGGATTCCTCTAGGTAGCTGAACACAGATAAGTAATTTTCTAGGTCTGTTTTGGCTATTAATAACTTCCTTATTTGCAAGTTGCTGCAACAGTAAGAGGAGAAACTGAGCAGGGAAGCATCCTATCACGTGAAAATTGCATTATTTTATTTCATAAGCAGATTTTGTTGTTTTGAAGTAACAGTGTTCTATATGTCCTGTTCGAAGGCAGAGGGAAGGCGTTACAAGACAGACGGGCACGTAGTCAGTTGTTCCAGGTCCTGATACAGAATGTTCACTGCCATATATTAAACAATTTTTAATTATGGGTGATAATCTTTCACTTTAAGACACATGGTATAAAACCTTGTATTTTATTGGTTTACAAGAACTCTCCAGCTCAAATAGGTATCTTCAACTACAGTCAAGTAATTTTGCATCCTTAACCTGAACATAAACTTACTTTTAAAGGACTTTAAAAATCTGCCCTTTATTTGTTTTTGTTTCAATGTACTAAACAAAGCAAATACCACCCTCCTTGCCCCACCAGGTTTTTAGACCTGTGGGTTACAGAAGCATCTTTCTAATAATGACAGTGACCTGTGATTCCTCACTGATTCTAATAGTTGCTTAAAATATTGCCTTTGTGAACTGCTCTGTTAATTGCTATTAAGCATTCTGGACTGTGTGGTTCTAGAAACAATAATTCAACCCTTCTTGCAGAATTCTGCATTTTCCAGCAGCCAGACTCCATTGTTTTCATCTGTGGCTGCCTCCTCTTGATGTTTACCTGTGAGGTATCTATTTAGATTATGGTGTGGAACTTTCATGCTCATAGAACCGGGCAGGAGGGTGGTTAGAACTGCACTGTGTTTCACCTTCTGTTGATTTACAGAAGATTGCAGTCTGATTCCTGTCCTCTTCGTAATACTTTTGTCACAGCTAACAGGAATTCTTGCAGTGGTGGCTCTTAAAAGTCAGTGCACAGTTTAGGTGCACTGTCAGTGCACAGAAATGGTATGCATATTTAAAGCCTTAGTTTCTATTTTTGCAAAATTACCTCAGAATATTCAATCCCTTTAAATCTTACAGCAGATGAAATCAGGAAGAGCTGCTTTGTTACTTAACAGTAGAGGAAGCGTGACTGTTTCCACTGTTCATGTCTGAGCACTTTGACAGTATTTTTGGTTTTCTCCTAGCACAACTTAGTACATTTGAAATCTATGCTTGTGAATGAAATAGGATTTCTTGCAAGCACTTCTGTGAGGAGAGAATACCATGTCCTAGAGGCCTACCAAGTAGAGCTTTATAGACTGCTTGGGTGTTTTTTGCCCATATGTTGGTGTACGTTGGAAGTGTACTAGTTATAAAAAAAAATTTCATCCTTTCATTGGAGATGACCTGTTGTCCTGACCTAAACTGAGCTGGTAGTCATGGGAGCTTGCTAGTTTTCAGTTTTTAATGTAGTTGCGTCTCCTAGTTCAGGATTGTGAGAGAACTTGCGTCGTCTGTTGGATAGGAGGATTTGTGTGAAATTGGGTCCAGTCCTCTGCTGTCACAAGCACAATTTTGATAAGGATAATACTATCAAAAAGTTACTAAATATAGCCTCTCAGTTATTGAGGGCTTTAAAGCACCTCCCTCCAAACCTACTGCTGGTTTTGTTTTTTTGAACCACACTGCAGTAATAACTAAGACTTACAAATTTCAGGCTGAAGCTACTCACAGCAAATTTAGACCTGTTTGTTCATGGATATCCTTATTCTTCTGCTTAAATAATTTATTTTCTTTTGCTGATGTTCACCCTTCTTATTTTTTTACACTTGGTGATCTGTCCTCTGTTAGCCTTGGTTTTTGGAAATTGTGTAAACTAAGGTTTTAGTCTGCTTCTGTATGAAAGCCTCTGCATTCCAGTGATTATCCTTCATAGTCCTACTTTCTGTGCTTGTTATGAGTTAATCTTCTTTTTACATGTGGATAATACTGTATGTGCAATTACACAGAATGTCCTTCTCAGTGACTCTGATGTCAGTTCTTTCACTAAAGGATGCACATTTGCCATTTTCAGTGCAGTATCGTATTGACCGTTCATTCATTGCTATGCCATGATCAAGAAGTTGATTAAGGTCTTTTATTTCCCAGCTTGTGAATTTGCAATTCAATTTTAAAGCTTGCTTTTAGTTTTTAAGGACATAACTTTGTGTTTCTTATGGTTGTTTTTTAAAACACTCGGGCTGAGCAAGTTCTTCTTGTATGATTTGCTATTCTTCTTAGCTGATGACACCTGCTTACTTCAAATTATCAACAGTCTTCATTTCATATTTACTTTTTTCCCTCATTAAATTTATTAATGATGATGATGCTTGACATCAGTCTCATGATGCATTCTGAAGAAGTTGCTTACTGACCTGTATCAACTATTCTCAAAACCCCCCCTTTATTATCTCCATTCAGGAAAAGCCTTCATTTCCAAAACCAGCTCTTTTAGTTAATTCTGTCTTTATCTGGTTTTGTTAACTCTTCATATATTTAAGTGATCTATGGAAGTCCAGATAGATGGGATTTTTTCTTCTGTGTATGTAGTGTGCCTGTTAATTTCCATATGGCTATTATTTTCACATTCTGAGGTTTTTTTATATTCATTAATATGATCTGAAAAACATATGGCATTTCATTCCTCCTTATTTTAGCTATGGATATATTATCTCTTCAGTTGCATAGTGCCACCATGGGCTACCAGTCCTGCATATAGTCTTGTATGCTGGTCCTTCCAGACCTTAGGGAGATGTTTCCATTTGTTTCATCTTTCTTTTTCTCCTACTTCAACTTAATATTCTTCGAAACATTGAATTGTCCTTCACCTCAGTAGTTCCCCATGCCGTGCTCTGTTTCTTAGTTACCCATTCTGCCTTTCAGATGTTAAACTAGGAAAAGGTGCTTGTTTATAAATAAGGTGTGTGTAATAGCTGGTAGCTTTAGAAAAGCCAACTAGAGAATAACAATGATCCCTTCTCAAAGTGGAGCACTATTTGCTTGCAGAAAATTAGCAGGTCATGTCATATGAATTTATTTTTATCCCTAATTACTATTTTGAATGTTGTGGCTGATTAAATTATTGTAAAAGCTGAAAATGAGACATTTCAACATTCTAGTTTGGACTTCACAAATTGCTTTTGTACAAGATGAATGAAGGAATTACGGGGGAACAGTCTTTGAGCAGCAATTGCTGTTCCAGTCTCCTGTAAATTTGGAAGATCCAGAGAATCAGAGAAGGGCACTGACAGCATTCTTTGGAAAGTACAAAGCGGGACCAAATTGTAGCTAAACATGTGGGGGACAAGGGAATAGATAAAAGTGGAAATTAGGTGAACACTTCAGTAATTTATTTTGAATGACCCAATCACTGCCTAAAATACTTTAAGAAATAGTTCAGTTCTATAAAAGTTACTGTTTTGACTTCTTTAATGTCTCTTGACCTTGGCTGTCAGTATGGCAGTCTGAGGCTTGTTGTCTAGCATTCTGAAATGTATTTTGGCAATTTCAAAGATCCTGAAGTTCTGTTTTGTTTTTGTCTGTTCATTCTAGAAGTGCTTTCCTAATTTTGTGTTGCCGTGAGCACAACCACAGTGACACTGGCCCTGCTCTAATAATTTCGCTTTCAACATAGTTGTGTTTGATACTGCTTTTTATACAGTGAAAAAAAATCTTTCTTGAGGTTTAACTGTAATATGTAATATCACTTTTTACTATAAAGGGATTGTTTTTGTTGTGGGAGTACCAGAAATGCAAAACATTCTCTATCCAAATTTGACTATCTAGCACTTCTGCTATTGTTTGAGAAGCTAGGCAAATTTGAAATATCTTGTTGTAAGTTGTACACACTGATTTCTCATGTAATTTTTAACAGGGCAGTCTTATAGAGAATAATTACTGGGTTAATAGTTTTTAACTATCTGATGTTCTTATTTGTCTTCTTAACTTTCCAATTTGCTAGAGAAGATGAAAAATTTAAATTAAAAAAAGAAAAGATTGCTGACTTCCTAAAACAATTTAAAGGGTATTGTCCTTTATTACAAGCTAAGTGAACCAGTTTTTATTGTCCTGTAGTCTTATTTGGCTTCATAGTGTTGATTATTTTGTTCTGCTATGCTTTGTTACACTGGGGGAAAGCCTTGGATTCTTCAGCCTTTTTTAGCCATCCCTGGGTGCTTGCATGTCACCATAAGTGTGATTACAAGATATGTTACAAGAAGTGTTTACATGGGATTAAGTTACAGTTGTTTTATATTCTTCATGGAATGGGAAAGAGTGTAGGTGGATTTTCTTGAGTGTTTTTGTTTGTGTGTTTTCTTCCCCTCTGACTTTTGAAGCCACCTCCATTACTTTTCTTGGCTAAAATTGTTTTCCATCCTATTAAAGGAAAAGCTGATGGAAAAGTTCCATATACAGGCTACAATGCAAGGAGTAGATGGAATTTGGATTTCTTCTTGGATTCATCTGTTCTTTTTTTTCCGTGTGTTCTCATATTTCCTTTTTTTAAAAAATACAGAATGTCAAACTATTTTGAAATAAAAGTATTGCTTGAAAAAAATGTACCTGCTTCAGCTTCATATCCTGAAATAAATTTAAACTTCAAACCTGGTGATTTATGTACAAAATAATTTGAAATAATAATCAGAGTAGCAAAACTTGTGGAGAGCAGAGCTTAGATGGATGAACCATGTATCTGAAACTGAACATGCATTTTTTCTTAATTTTTTTCATTGTTTTTCAGAGTTTTGGTGAAAGTATCCTGCACTCTATGAAGTCACTGCTACACAGCAGGAAGGAGTTATGCAATGTATCAGCAGAGGAATGCTTAAATCAGGAAGAACAAGATAATTTTATTGAGGTTTGCCTTAATAGTCTCACTTATATATATTTTCTGGCTATGATAGAAAACAATATCTCTTGAAACAGTATGGAAAGCTGCAGGATAGTAAATAGGAGCAATGCTGCAAGTTACTCGCCTTACAATCTATGCCCCCTATTGTCATTCTTGAATTTAGTCACTAAAGTCTTAAAAAGGCTGTGACATTTCAAGCTGACATTTCTCTGCTTTGGAGGATTTGTGAAACTAGAAAACCAAGATTTGTTAATAGGTGACTGGGGTGTACTGCATTTGTGAGCCCTGCTGTGATCAAGGTTGTATGGATGGTATCCTAACAAAGTAGCAGAACACTTTGATTCAGGTCTGAAGATAAAAGCTGAAGCCTCAGAATTGCAGATCTAGACTTACTTTATGTGATTGCGGGTGGTCTGAAAGCTGGGCAAGGTCTGGAGGGAAGTAGACCTGACAGAATGTGGGACTATCTAGGTAAATCTCAAGCTGTAAGGAAGAATTACTAGAACTGTTTGAGTTACAAGGCTATCAGCAACTTCCCCAAAGGGAAAAGAAAAAAGTAAAAGCAGTGGTACATGGTACACCATGTAACTTGTATTATGGGTTTTACAAGACTTCTAATTAGTAGTTGACAGGCCTGACAGGGAGCTTAGAGAAGGAGAGGTTGACCTGAACAGGCCATGTGGAGGAGCTGAGATAGGGAGAATTGAAGGAAAGACAGCTGAGGAAGTGGTTAGGGGAGACTGATAATTGCATAAGCAGTAGCAAGAGGCAGATTGATGAGTTAGGGTTGCCTGGATAACACCAGAGATTTTGTGACTGAGTGGATACAGTCAGGGGTTGAGACATTTGGGGAGCAGGCAAGAAACTGAATTTGTGAAGGATGAAAGCTATGACAGATTATTGTAAGGAGGAAGAGCTATGCAGTAGAGGTGTGAGCAAAACCTTGTCTTTATCTGATCAGGCAGCCCATGCTTTAGAATCTATGAAAGTTTTTTTTATTGTGGTGGAATACCTGAAAAGTAGCTGGGAACATGTTTTATATGTCTGCAGTGATGGTCCCTGTGGAGGAAGATAACTGACTATATTTAGTTGCCTTATGAGATCCAGCAATTAAGAGCCCTCTGGTTGAAACGTAAGAGAGTCAATATCCTGTAGCAGAACAGGTATTTTTTCCTCATGAAAATACAGGAAAAGATACTTACATGGAGGATGGTTTTAGAAGAACTCAGACTTGAGAAAACCAGAATTTAGGTTTCCTTGTACCATTTCATTTGTACCCGTTGCTTAAGATAGCATTTGAATACTGTGTCTCATGCACTTACTTTTAATTTAAAGAAAGAACTTGTGTTACTGATGACCTTTTTATTTCCTTGGCCTACTCCCCAGCAACTTCTGAACTGATGTACTAACTTCAGACATGTTCAAGGTATTAAGAAGTGATATGTATTTTTTTTTTCTGTGAAAACTGGACCACAGTAAAGAGATCCAGATTAGCCTTGTAATCTAGGCAAAAATAGACTCAGTAGTGTTGCGGTCTCTGACAGCTCTCTGCTGATCTCAGTGTAATATTGCCCTTTATTTGTGTGAAGCTATGACTCCTGCTCACTGCCTTTCACAATGAGTTATCCCATGGGAGAGAGTGAGGGTTGGAATCATTATCTTGAGGAAGAGGAAGGGGCATGTAAGAAGACCAAAGCAAACACCCGTAAAAAAACGAAGCAAAACTGCCAGAAAAACCCAAACAGCAACAAACTCTAGAGCCTCTCAAAATGTTCTTTAGAGAACTAGTTTTTTTCCCAGGTAGTTTAAATTGTTTGATATTTTGCCCCTTCTGTGGAAGAATTCAGTTCATATTGTACATACTGTACAGATAAAAAATTGTAGAAGTTGAAGAATGTCTTGCGGATGTTGTGCAGATGAATTGTGTAGGAGTTGAAGAGAAAGTGTAGGAGTTGAAGAGTAACATTGGTCAAACAGAATTGTTTCCCAGTTAACACAGTGAATATGGTGCTGCAGATGTGTAATTTGTCTGGAGCTATTTGGAATGCTACAGAGAAGCATTATTTCCTTTATGATCTTGTCATACCTGACATAAGGATAAGTGAATGCAAGCAGGAAGATATTAACTGGAAGCATAAGATATTTTTTCCTGCATGAGACCCCGCTGAAATAAACAAGATAGAATTTTTCACAGTATGATTTCAGTTGAAAATTAAGTTTGGGGTTTCTTTTTTACTCACACTTTGAAATGACATATTGAAAATACAAATACAGTTCAAAATAGAATTCTTGTGATTTCTTTTTTCTAGCTCTGTACTTACGGAGATTCTGTGTATATACAAGCTGGTATCTGAACCAGTTAATAATATATCAATATATCAACATCAATATATCAGTATCAAACATAGTGCTGTTCTTTGGAATAACTGGAATAGCTGCTGCAAATTTGTGCTTAAAAATCAGTCTACTGCATAGTGCTCTGAAAAAATGGAACTCAAACCATATAAAACTAAATTTCAAACATCAGTGGAAATATTTAGTCTCTCTGCTTTATTCCATATCTACAAAATGGAAACAAAGTTTTATTTTCTGACACCCTTGTTTTGAAAATAAATGTCTTTTTTTTTTTTTTTTTTTGAGTATGCAGATGGCCTATCGATTTGTTGTTAGGGAAATAATAGATGAAAACTAAGGAAATCTGACGTTTGAAATAAGGTTTGAGCAGTGACTGACTCTCTTCAGTCTGTTTGTGTTGAATGGTACAAAACACCTGAAGACAGAAGAGAGAGACAATATGTCATAAGATCTCTACCTTGTCCACAAGCACAAAAACCTGAGCTAAAACTGATATTTCTGGTATACTCAAGGTTCCTGAGCCTGACAAGACCTTTTTTTTTTTTTTTTGTAGGTTGAATATTTTAACTCTTTTATATTAGGGTTTGTTTACTTTACAATGGCACGCAAACGTGTGGCTTAAGTAATCTGTTATGTTTTGGCCTCAGGCTAATCAATTTACATGGTAAATTGCATGATGTGTTGGCATTATGCTTTATTCAGCATATCCGGATGTATAACAATTTATCAGCATGGACGGATTTCAGACTGGAACTGTTTTATATGTGCCCAGCCTGAAGCAAGGATGGATAAGCACTGATCTTTGCAAAATCATCTTTATTTTAACTGATGTAATGAGGCTTGTATGTGTTGTTCTGTATATACAAGCCACTGGAATAATTCCTGTGTAGTGAGTTTTAAATGTTATATATGCTCTTCAGTCTGATCTGACCTTTCTCAAGCCAAATAGTATAGCATTACCATTCTTTATGTATGACTGTGTGCTACTGACTGAGCAAGCTGTGCTGCCCTAAAGTATGGTTTTTGTGGCAGTAGAATGAAGCTTTAACTTAAAGTCTGCTGAATTTTTAACTCCTAAATATCTGCAGGAAACAGAAAAAATCTTTACTGTACTTGACTCTACTCATGTATCTATTTTACAGATTACATTTATAGGTTTTGCAGAAGAGATGGGTACTGCTCACTTGCAGGTACAGTATATATCTATATGGGAAAATTTCTTCTGAGTAGCACCTGATTTTTTGAATGGAGGAAATTTGGTGTTCAAGAAATGGAATAGATGTATCTTGACTATTTAAAAGCCTAAGTTTCAAATGTCATTGAAAGGTTTAAAATAATTATTTTAATATGATAATCAGTGTTTTATATATATTTACAATGTTACCTGAGTCAGTCTTTATATGCGGATGCTCTGGCACAACTTAAATGCAGTGGGGGAGGATGATTGGTTGAGGGGGTTGTTTGGGTGGGAAGGGCCTCGGTTGTGGTTTTTGTTGGTGTTTTTTTTTTGGTTTGGGTTTTGTTGTTGTTAAAAACTTGTGTGTGTCAGTATTTTGGTTTGTTATCTTACCCTTAGTTGAGTTGTGCTTATTGATATGGTGCAGTTGAATGTGTGAAACTAAACTTTACTGATCTGATCTCTAGCTGTGAATTGCTGGTGGGGGTTTAGGAGACAGTATTATGGTTATGCCTTAAGATGTTATTCTGGAGATTTAGATAAGGAAATATTATTTTAAAAGGTGGAGTGTAGCATATGACGAGGGTTATGATGTGCCGTTTTCTTAAGTTCAGGATTTAATCTTCCTGTGGAATTTACATATCAGTATAATTCATAACATACATGTTCACAGTAAAATTCCATTTTTCTACTCTGTCTAGATCTCAGTAGAGGTTGCTTGTAATAGTTTGCTGATGTTTTAAAAAGCAAAACACACTCTGAATCCATTTATCTTCCATATTAGATCAATGTTGCTAATTCTTCAAGTTATAATACTAGACTATAAAGTATGGGTTAGAACTGTTTGACTATTTTAGAGTTAGATGGAATTTAGAGAAAGTTTAGAGAACGAGTTTATGGAGATTTGCTTTGAACTGTAGGGATCAGTAGTGTTTGGACTGTTGGAGAAAAAATTGTAACTCTTTCATAGGCCTGTTCTGTATTAGCTAAATCTAAAGGTTGTCCAAGGTCATCTTAAAGAAGTGCCTTGCTCGTGTTTTTGTGATAGGGAGCTAGAACACTGTTCCAAAAAACCACACAAAGAGCAAGTAGAGATCCACTGGGAACCATCATTAGCTGAGATCAGTGTAGTTGGGTTTTTTGTAGGACGTGCAGCTGCTTTTCAGTACTTTCAAGATTCTGCTTTATGACTTTCAGGCATCTTCCAAGTATGGACTAAATTAAGACTTGTTTTCACAAGCTTTACTTCACAGTTTGAGAGAGTAAGTGGGAGATAGAGTAAGAAATAGGGAAAAAAAAGAAAAACTTTCCCAGAATGAGCAGCTGTTAGGATGTAGGGGAGGTATGAAATCAACCCCATTGTCATTTGCATGCCATTTTTTTATTTTGTATTCTCAATGTTTTTTATTTAAAATCAGGAGTTGTCAGCTGTTTCTGTAGAGCTTCCAGATGTTCTGAAATCACTCCAGTTGCACAAACTAAAAGAAAATGAGGCTGTATTTCTAAAAGACTTAAAGAAAACCTTGGCAAAACCTTATGTCATGAAACATCAGGTAAAATTCTTGTGTTGTCTTGCACGTCAGAAGCATTACATTTTGCTTTGTACGGAGTTTAGTCTTATTACGCCCTGTCCTGCTTTTGGTTTTGGGTAATCTTAGCCACAGTAATATTAATATTTCTGTTGTTTCATTGAAATAAACTGTGCTATATTGTTTACAAAAAATACTTTAAAAATATTTAATTATGGTGCTGATCCCATGCTTCTGCTAGGCTGTAGTCCCTTTCACTGGCAATTTGGAAAGAATCTGAAATTTGTCAGCTTACCTATCTCTGCTCTGTTCAGATAGCTTTGATCTTCAGCAGACTTTTATTGTTGAAACAGAGGTGCTCAAAATTAAGGGAAGGTCTGGTGTTCATAAAACTCAGTGATTCCTTTTCTTAAAAATGATTATAAATGCCGTTAATGATATAATTCCCATGATTTTTATTTCTATATTGTTCCCATTATTACCATGGTAATTATATTCTTTCCAGTTACAAACATTTTATGTAAGAGTAAAGGTAGCTGAAAGAAATAGATATCCTATAAACTGAAATATTAAACGGCATAAACATGCTCTGAAATACTGTGCTCCTTCACAAATTTTTAACGTGCATTCTTTAACAGACTCTTGGGTACATGTTATCATGGTTGTGTTATATTATTGCAATAATTTATTCAGAATGCAGACATTAAAAAAAAGAGTGAGTCATTCTAGCTATCACTCTGCACAAACTGTTGAATTCATTTTCTTGTATATAAAATATTCGAAAATTATTTACTCTTCATAAAAATGCATTGAAGGAATCTCTTGAAGATTGCTGTGTTTGTTTTCTTATTGCTCTCTTTTTCAAGAATCGGCTTCCTGAAGTGTTTTGTGTGATGAGACTGTCTCCATCATTCCCAAGGATCAAAGTTGATTATATATTTACCTTGCTAAGCAAGTATACCACAGGCATAAGATATACAGTGGAAATAAACTCTTCACAAAAAAGTCAAACTGAGACAACCCATGGTGAAGATGATGACACCAATCAGTCAGTTTCTTCAATTGAGGATGATTTTGTCACTGCTTTCGAACACTTTGATGAAGATGAACCTTCAAAGATACCAAGTGCTGGTGAGTTCTTGCACACTTGTAGAAATTGGTATTTGAAATTTAGGCTCTTGGGATTTAATAAAAAAGTACATGTAAATAAATTGTAATTTTTTTTACATTAATCATGCATTGTAAAGGGATGTTATGCAATTGAAAGATTAATTTTTTGCTCTTTTCAGCTTACCAAGAGCTTAACATAACTCATAAACCAAAGATTCTAATCTCAGTGTCAGATGGATATCAAATAAAATCTTGTTCTACTTTGTGTGCTAAAAAATACATTAATTTCTCAGTTATTAGATTTGTATAATAAGATTTAAAGAAAATGAAAGATTGCTTTAATCATGAACGATGAGCTAGCGTTTTGCAACATAAATAGTAAATAGACATTGCCATTAAAATCTGACCAGTTTGCTGTAGTTCTGTGGAAATTCTTGGTTTTTGAAGCAATCTCTTTTTACCTTTTTTTTTTTGTTCAGGTACATGCAGCTTTACTTCTCAAAACCATCGAGATGCTGCTTCACAGACCATCCCTGCTCAATGTTTAGAAGCTGTTGACTCAAAGATTCTTGTGGGTTCTGCACGTCGGAGATCATCTGCCAGATCTTCTACTTTGATTGATATTTTGGGACTTAAGGAGCTGTCCTCAGTAAAGAATTCAGTTACAACCTCAATTTCTGATCCTTGGATACAAAGGAGTTTCTATAAGCCATATAATCCCTCTGATCAAGGTGTAAATTTTTTACGTAAAACATTGTTTTCTTCCTCACCAGCTGAATCCTCTGAGTCAGATTGCTCCAGCCCAAGCCCCATCATCTTCTTAGATGAAGAAGGATATCAAAAAAGCTTGAAGGCAAAACTTCAGCTGCCAAAAATTCCAGTAGTAAAAGATGGTATAGAGGATTCAGACTCAGAAGTGAGTGAATTTTTTGATAGTTTTGATCAGTTTGATGAGCTGGAACAAGCCTTGGAAAACTCTTGTAAAATTATTAGGGATCCTATTCTAGGGAATCCTGCCCAGAAAAGGAGGACTTCACATGAAAAATGGTCTTCTTCAAGCAGTACTATGAATCCTCAGAAATTCAAATTTGATCGTCCCACTCTCCCAGCCAATGTGAAGAAACCAACTCCTCGTAAGCCAGAATCACCATACAGCAGCATCTTTGAGGTCCCAGATTCCCCCCGCCCAGTTAAAACATCCGGGGAAGAGAATGGAGGCTTCTTCAGCCCCATTAGAACATCAGCCTTCAGCCCCTTAGGGAGCTGCGGTTCTTCTGAATGTCTGTGTCGAATTAATCTTGGTGGAGATGGGACAGATCAAAGTCACCGTGATGCAGCTTGTAACAGTTACTCAGCATATGCTGACAGTGTTTCGTGTGAAATACTGGGTTCTGTTTTTTTTTCTGAGTCCTCGTCCCAACAAACGTGTGCAGAGAATGATTCAAAGCACAAAAGGGTTACTTTGAAAGAGAAGAAGAGGCAAGCTGCAGATCTCAAAATGAAAACTAGTAAGGAACCAGAGAAGCAAGCAAAATCTAAACATAAGTCACTAATGATAAGAGATAGCATTCAGAAATTTGCAACTGAATTGGTTGAAAAAAGTTTTGGCAGTGCATTTAAAGACCTCCAAAAAGGTGTTTCTTCATGCACAAATGCACTTTGCCATTTGGCTGCTAGGTTGACTTCTTCAGTCTTTCAAATGGCTTTTTATGAGATTGGAAGACGTAGAGCAATCGCGCTGAAGGAGCGTGCCATTAATGGCATAGCAAACTTTTTGGTGAGCGAAGCTATAACTGGTGCTTTGAAAGAATTGCGTCAGGTAAAGAAACAAATATTTACCAACACTGTTGCACGCTTCGCAGCAGATCTCGCTGAAGAACTTGTGTTTGAAGGAATCATGGAAGTATGCCAGTTTTCATATCCATCAACACCTACTGCACAGCCCTCATCATTTGATTATGAAAACAAAGTGGTAAGATCCTATGCCCGAGATTTGTCTGAATCTGTCATTCAGGAGGCATTTATTGAACTATCTCAGGTTGATGTGACCTTCACAACACAAGCAGCCATTAGTGTTTCCATGGACAATATAAAATATGTAAGTGCAGAAGGTATGTTAGAATCAACACAGACTTCGACAGTTTCTCCTAATTTTAATGATAGGGTAACACTAAAGCCAATCCAAGACTCCAAGAAGGAATATACAGTACAGAAAGCTCTGTTTTGTACCTCTGGTGTTGTGAGTTCAATACCTGTGCCCTTAGCTGGAAGAGCTCTTTGTCAGCAACAGGTTTCCTCTGATGCTTACAAAGCAAAAGTATCCGCTGTTCCAAATGCTGATGACTGTATGAAAGTATTCAAAGATTCCACTCATCCATTTTTCACAAGCAGAAAAAGAGAGGAGGAAGTTGCTTCTTTCAGAAATATTTATCTAACTTCGGATCTCAGTCAAAGTACTGAAAGTACTCCATCACTCTTTTGTAACCAGAATGATACCAAGCTAACAAATAACAGATCTGGAATGAACAATAATTCAGAATTAACAAGTGGGTCAAAAGGCATTAATACTTTCTCTGGAACTATGGTAGATATGATAGTAAATGAAGCTTATGAAACCATAACCTCATCTAGAGTAACAAAAGCAGTAGAAGAGTATTCAGATTTTTTGACAAGGAAAGTAATAGATAAAAAATCTTATGTGCAAGGAGCTGGTGAACACTCCCCCAAGAGCATGTTTGCAGATCATTTGGCCAAGTATGTCATAAAACAATCTGTGGAAGAAAGTAAAACTGTGTTATGCAACACCAGTGAGAATTTAACATGTAATGTGAGCTCACAGACTTACAGAGATAACAATCGAAAAGAGCAATGTGTGATAAAGAAGCAAGAGGCTGAGAAACAAAGTAATGTTTCTATAATTGTGGAACAACAACAGTTGCCTTTGAATAATCCATGTAAATTTCTTTCTCCAGCTCATTCTGCTCAGTGTGTTTTAGAATCTAAAGATCATTGGCAGGAGCAAAAAGGAAACAAGTTTTCTTCAAAATCACCACCACCTTGTTCCACTGTGACTTTTGCTAGGCGTGTTCTAGAGGACTGTACTGACACAGGAAGCTGTTCAATAACATGCTTAAACAAACCTTCCAAAAAAAGCGATACCCAGAAACCATCAGCAGGAGCTTCGAATTACAGGCAGACTGATTGTTTTCTGCATGCAAATAGCTTTTCTTCAGAGATGTTTGGCAGTGAAGGTACTTTGCAGATAGAAGAAAAGTCAATCCTGAAACATGGAAATACCTGTTTAGTGCCTGATACACCCCCACCAACTCCTCTAGTACCATGTCAAAGTAGTTCTGAAAGGAACCTAAGAAAACTGTCCAAGAGACTCAAGGGAGAATTAGCAAAGGAATTTGCACCTGCAACACCACCTTCTACACCCTACAATCCATCCATTACTGATTCATCTAAAACTGAACACGACTCTTTGGAAAATGAGGAATTTATGCTGAAACTCATGCGGTCGCTTTCTGAAGAAGTGGAAAGTAGTGAAGATGAAGATCATTCTGGAATGCCTGTTGAGAAAGAGGAGCATTCAGCAAAAACAATTCAGTATGCAGATTGCTTAGCTAGCCACATAATTTCAGTAGCAACTGAAATGGCTGCTTCCCATTTAGGTGGTAAAACAAATGAAAGAGAAGCTGGTAGGCCAGCTCAGTTAGGGATGCAAAAGAAAAGATGTGGATATACTGCATTTGTAAATATCCCAGAAGAGACATGTCATTCCTTGTGGAATTATGCAGGTGATATGGCAGGAAAAGTCATTAATGAGGCCAACAAAGTAGTGAAATCAAGGCATTGCAAGCTGTTGAGGTTGAAGCGGGTTAACTGCCAGGTGGATTGCTTTTATGTGAGAAGAGGCGATAAAGATGGTAGTTCAAAAGAATGGTGTGGCCCAATACAGGACCAGTGGCTGGGGGAGAGAGATTCATCTGGGCTTCCTTTACCACAAGGTTCAGGCACAACAGGTTTGACTTCCAAGTACCCAAGCTGTGAAAGTGTGACTGACGAGTATGCAGATCATGTTATCCGGGTTCTGAGAAGAGAAGGAGGTAATGCTGAGCTCTTAGTGGATCAGTACGCCAGCAGACTTGCTTACAGGTCTATCAAGTCAGGCTTGCAGCAAGCTGCTAGAAAAACCAAATTCAGATACAGCAGAAAGACATTTCCTGGGCAAAATGCACAGGTAAATGGTAAGCTGGAGCTGATCAAAGCAGGGAATAAAGATGCAGTACAGCAAGTGAAAAGCAGCATTCATCGCTGTGAAGGTCAAATGTTGGAGCGGAGTGTCCGCGCACAGAGAACGGAATGTACAGAGTTGCTACATTTTTCTGAATCCCTTGCTCACAGTATCACTTGTGATGTCACGAAGAAGCTGAAAATGTCGGGAACATGTTTGCCAAAGTCTCTAACAGATTCCTGTCTATATAAAAAGACTGAATTTGATGAAGTCACAGGGGATCTCATTAAAACAAGGTTTTCTAGAACATTTCTTCCTTTCTCCCCCGATCATAAACTCTACCATAGCACTGGTAATATAAATGAAAATGGCTACAGTGAAGGTGTAATTCAAGCTATAGAACAATATGCTAGGAAAGTAGCAGATGATACTCTAGAAATGAGTTTAGAGTCAGCTGTTCTCCGTGTGGCTGAAAACAGAAAAAATGGGGATAAGCTCTCATATACTGAGAAACTGTCTCCTTTTTCTGGAACTGTCTGTAGATGCTGCAGTATGAAGGAACATCGGTACTGTACAGAAAGCATGTCCCATCATCTACCTGCACAAGAACCCCGCATTCCAGTGAGGCATTTTCTTCATTCTGGATTGGGTGGTGCCTGTCAAAATTCAAGAGTGTTTCAGCTCGATATTCCCAAAATTCACGTTGATGTAGAACAGAGGACAGTGTTTTCTGACAAGGGGGCTACTGCGGCTGTAGAGAAAGCAGAAAGAGAACTGAGTTACACAAATCTGACAGCTGACAGTGGTATTGGACAAGATGGAGTCAGTTTTGCTGAAAGCCTTACTACTGAAATAATGACATCAGCTATGACTAATATTGGTCAGGCAGTAACCATAAGGTAATATTAATTTTCTCTTATTTGTTGACTTCTGTACTAGAAAAAGGATTATTAATACAAATATGTGCTCAGAAGGAATTTTAATATATATTGTCTTAGAAAGACACACTTTATTTTCTGAATGTTTTCTTTTTGTTCTTCTGGTTATATTTAAATAACTCAGAACTAGGGAAAAAAGCTTTATTCCACCTATGTGAGCTTAAATGAAGGATACTATGTATATCAGCACACGTATGTTCCAGCAGGTGACTAATAACTGGAACTTACTGTTTCACCTTCAAAATAGTTCCTACAGTTGTCCATACTAATCCTTTCAGGTTTTGTTCTATGAGCCATAACAGAATCCAGGTTTGTTCTCTTTCATACTTCCTCTTCAACATCTGATGCTGGTCAAATAAGCCATTGCTTTGTAGTATGAAGACTTCATTTTTTTATTATGGCTATGTTGTGATAATGTCTTTACTACTAGAAAAAAAAAAAAAAGAAAAATAACCTGTTACTTTAAGAAAAAACAACTTGCTAAACCACACTTTAGCTTATAAAGTAGTAATACAATAATGAAGGAATTGACTTTGAAATCCTAGTGTATTTAGCAAAGGGTAACATACTGTGTCCTTTAATAGGTCTATAAATAGGAAATATTTGCCACAGTAAATCTGTGGCAAAAAACTGTTTCCTAAAGCAGATTGTGCTGTGATCAGACGATTTTCAGGTCCAAGAGCAATCCGTACCTTTTTTATTTTAAATTTTGAAGTAATACTTATGTTCTTACTATTTTTTTTTTGAGGGGAATTCCTCACACTGGTTTCTTTCTCTGCTGGTTAGAGGGGCATCATGAGGAACAATAAATTGATTTTTATATGTTCAGTGGCTAAAGGCCACAGTGGGACTGAACTAAATTTTTCAAGGTTTGTTATGAAATGCATACATACTAACAGCATAAAACTGCTCTTGAGTAGTATATTGTTGATCTTTGCACAACAGGGTTGAGTCCTTACTCAGTGTGTGACAAAAAAAGAAAGTCATGTGGTGATGTTTTTCTATACCTATGGTATCAAAGATGACCCTTTATTAAAAAATTCTAGTTAGAATATGCCAACAACAAAATGCAGGGTTGAAAGAGATACTATTTATTATTAAATTTGGGGCAAGGAGATGATATTAGAATTTTGCTGACAGAATTTTTAAATGTTTCTTCTATCGTCATTTAGTGTGTGGTATGTAATGCATATGTTCCATGAGAAACTGCCTTGTGTGATGTAGAGAACTGGTTCTGGTATAGCTGTAAATAAAAATGGGAAAAATGACCTTTTTTATTACCCTGATGGGTTTCAGTTCAGCTACATATTTGTACAGATTCATACTCACTGGAGCAAAGTCTTAGGAATTATGTGGTTAAGGTTGGCTTTTTAAATAGTGAATGTTGTTGTGGCTGTTTGCTATGTGGGAGTAGGCTGATCATTTTTCTTGAACTTCCTACTACTTCATATACATATATATATATATATGTATATATAGATAATCACAGCGTGCATGTGAAAGTTAGCTCATAATTGCATGTTTTCATTTTGTAAGTTTTTTTGTTTTGTTTTTAATAAGGAGTTCAAACTTTTTAAAATGAATTTTTAAAGTGTCTTCTAAGGATTAACTTCTGTGAGGTATGGTTGCTTGATTGGTTTTTGAATAAAAAAATTAAACTTACTTCCTGAGGGGAAAAATTCTGTACAAGTCATGCATTGCTGCACTTTTTTGAAGGAGAAAAAACAAGCTTTTTCTGCGGAAAACTTTTTTTAAAATGGAATCCTAATCTTTTAGACACCAGTTTATACCTAAGCACTTTTCCCTCAGTAGCAGACCACTTAACTGCTTGTACTGAAGGCACGCCAGGGAAAATAGCCAAGCTGTCCTAGGGTGAACAAGTTCAGAAGTGGTACCTTGATACACAGTCTGCAGAGCTACAGTGCCTTCTGTGCTTCATACCAAATAATATTCCAAATGAGAGAATTCTTTATACCACTCTGTGATTTCTAATGAAAGAATTCCAAATAGCAATCTCTGACTGAAGCCTATCAATGTTTCAGATTAATTTTGTTGCACTATTTCTTGTGTTAGGAATAGGCCACAAATTAAGGCATTCCCCACCTTTTCTTTTCTTTTCCAATGGAATTTGATGTCTTTGGAATGGTTTTAAATTGCTGTGAATGAACTAACACAGATCAGCATGAAATGCAGTGATGTTTTTGTCTTAAATTTTTGTTCAGCTCTGTTGGAAGAGAAGGATTTCACTCTGTTGAATCTGTTGTTAGCCAGCAGATGAGTCTTAGTATTGGTGATGATAGCACTGGGAGTTGGTCCAATCTAAGTTTTGAAGATGAACATCCTGATGAGAACAGCAGTTTTCTTCACCTAAGTGACAGGTAATTATAAAGATGTTAGTATAGCTAAACAGTTACCTTGGCATCAAATAACTTGTCATCAAGTGGTATTTCTCCTAAGGTTTGCGGCAGAAGAGGTTATTTTTATCTTCAACACACAATGACTTTTTTATTAAAAATGGCTCTAATATTATGATTTTGTTTTCTTACAAAATGTTGTTGGCCATGAATGTTCATACTCTAAAATATATGGAGAGTGCATTGTCATTGATGCCAAGGAATCACATCAAGTGGAATTGTACATACAGAATTTAAGTATTAGCAAAAGATGTAAGCATTTTACAAACAACCACCATGTGTAAAATACAGCTTGAGAATACAGTTTATAACTTGTGCTCTAAAATATTGCAACTTAAGCCTTGAGAAAATGTTTTATATAAATTCATTTATTTTTGAAAAAAAGTAATAGTTAATTTGCATGACGAGCTTTTACAGCTATTTTTGTCTTTTTTGGGACTGGAATTTATAAGCTGCTCTAACTGACATTGGTGGAGTATTTATATACTGCTAACCATGGACTTGCAGGTGTGGAATACTGGAACTTATCTGTTCAGGGTAGTAACTTTTTCTACAGAGCTTCTCACTGCACTGTCTCTGGCTGATTGATAAATAACAGAGATTAGAATGGCAGTTCTAAAATTTGCAATATCTCTGCCTGTTTCCAGGGAGAATTATACTGAGAGTTGTGGCCCAAGCTTCTATATAAGGAATGTATGAGGAACAAATAAACTTAGATTTTTGTGATTGATAGAAAAAAGTTCAGCATTTCTGTTGAAGAATAGCAGAAATGGGAGAGAAATTTTTTCTTTAGTTAGTACTTCCAGCATTGCTGAGATTAAAGAAAGTATAGGAGACATGCTTGCTTAAGTAATATCCAAAAAGGTTATTTGGTACCAATGTGAAACTACTCATTTAAATGTCTGCAGTATTTTTCATGTTTTGCTTAACTAAATAATCTAATTAAACCACTACTATAATTTATCCCTCATACACCTTAATAATTTTGTAAAAGAATACATTAACTTAGAGTTATTTTAGTAAAATACCATTTCTTGAACAAGTGAAAATGATGATGAAAATCTGAGTATAAAGAAAAATATTCGCTATATTGGCACAAATACACAATAAAATATAAATTAGTTGATAATGGGAAAAATTATAAAAAAAATTCTGGACCAGTAGTGCTTGTGTTGTATTTGTTATTTGTTTATCATTCCCAAAACAGATATAAATGAAAAGAAAGTAATTTATATAACTTCGAAGAAAATCTGTGGCTCATTAGAGGAGGAATGACCTGAGTTAACATGTTACTCATAGAAAGGGAGACCTAATTTGGATAGCAAGGTGTTGATGGAGGAAACAGGCATGTGCAAATTGGTGAGCTGGTTTTACAGACCTAATTGTGGCTTGGTAACAGCACGTGTGTTCATCTGTGTTGCTGAGGTTTATCATGCGGAAGGAAGGATCTGGGGTTGTTGCCCTGTGTAAAAAAAGATAGCTAGTGGGAGATCTGTAACAAGACCAGACTCAGTAATAATACCTTGTGGTTTAACCCCAGCTGACAGCTAAGCCCCACCCAGCCACTGCTGCCAAGGTGGGATGGGGGCGAGAACTGGGGGAGTGTAAGTGAGAACACTCATGGATTGAGATAAAGGTGGTTTAACAGGTAAAGCAAAAGCCATGCACAAGCAAAGCAAAACAAGAAATTAATTCACTGCTTCCTGTGGGCAGCCCCATTAAAATGAAAGTTGTTTAGAAAAATTGCTAGTTAGTTGTGGAGGGAAGTGCTTGTGTCTTCTGCTTTTCATGCCAAAATCTAGTGACTTAAATTTAGAATTAAAAAGTTCTTAAGCTTTCTCTCTAGTTGATATGTAGGTGTAAGCATAGGTGTAGACATAGGCTTTTAATCCAGCGTCCAGGCTGGGTTATAACTCAGAGCAGAAGCCTCTTGCTTTTCTTGTTATTCTGCTGGCTCTTGTTGAAGAGCTGCATGAACCATTATAGAGGCATTACAATGCCTTTGTCTGTTTATTGCTTGTTTTGTGGTTACAGGAGTTTATTTTAAAGACTGCTAATTTGCCTGTTAATTAGAAAAAGGTCTAATCCCTTTCTCATACCTCACTGTTAATCATGTGGTTCAATATATATGATTATTTCAGACCAAGATTGAGTTCTGTAAAGTGCATTAAGTCTCTTACCCAATCAGAACAGTAGTGTGTAGAGGTTACTCTGTTAGATTATGAATTCTTTATCCTTTAGTCTGAGAACCAGGGCAGCTTTTACTTCTATTTATGTTCTGCATCTGTAACTAACAGTGAAAGAGGTGCTGTGAGTACGAAGTATTCATACCAATAGGCTATATTAAAAATTTTTATACCTGTAATTTAACGATTTTAAGCCAAATTTAATACTTCATGTAGAGTGTGGTAGTCTCACACAGTAGCTTGAGAAATATTTTTTAGACCAGGTTTGCATTCTCTGCAAGTTGGTTTCTTCAGAAGCTCCTACTCTAATTTTCTTTTTTCTTGTTTGCATAACAAGAGAACTCTTTGAATTTTCTTTGGATGTGTAGTCTAAATAAGCAGCAATGTACTGAATAAGGCACTTGCAACTTCTTATACTTTTTTTCATGTTATTTGAGTGTGTTTATATTGTGGACTTGCTAACCTGCTGTTCACTGTTTAGAAATTGGTATCCAAGCAGGCATGCTGGAGAGCAAGGGACACTGATAGGTGATAATGTAACTGGCAAACACTTCAAAGCGATCAGTGTCTGTCTCTTGAAATGTTTTCTTCCATCATTTTGCTATATGCCATGAGTGGAAATGAGCTTCAACAGTCACATAAAACTTAGGTGGAGAAAGTATCTTCTTGCAGCAGCTATTCTGTGCAGTTACTCTGCGGTTTCTCATGCCATCTCTAATAGACAGTCTTCTTTCTTGAAGAATGCTGGATATTTGGAAGTCCTGTTCTTGGAAGGCTTCCAGAAATGCTCTGGGGGAGGTATGAAGCTGGGGAATCAAGATTTAATCATACGACTTGCTCAATCTTGTACATATTGACAGGTTTAACAAACTGTGCTATTTATAATGACTGAAATTAACTAGTGTAAGAACACGTTTTTTCAGTTCTTTGCATTGGCTTGAATGTAGTCATAGAAGAAATGCAGTATTTTTGTGAACTGTGAGTGTAGTAATCTTTTGAGTATTGTTTTCATAGATTAATAAACCTCCTTTGTTTAAAAATATCAATTTGTAGAACAATATTAAAAATTTTAAAAAATTATTTAGGAATTCCATCTCATCAGGCTGTTGGAGATTGTTACTGGGTTTTTGGAGTGAGATGGAAGGATTTTGTTTATGAAGTTGTCTTCACAATGCATAATTTTATTAGCTGCTTCTTAAGCAAATAATACAGATGTAATCCATTTTCCTATGAGTAATCCTTTTGAAACTGTTGAGCTTTTATAAATAACAAGCGATGTGCTTAGACCTGAGGACAGAATTCCTGATAGCACTGATTTGAAAAATTAATGAGTACAAATTAATACTTTCCACCAGTGCACTGAAACCTGCTAGTTTTGCATTAATTGTGCACATTGCTGCTCTGGATAGTGCTGAGAGTCGTGTTTGTTCCAGCAAACCTGTCTAGAAAGTTTCAGTGCTCTTGCATTAAATGTCTTGACAAAAGAGTTGTAAGGAAAATGAAGGTTCTAGTTTGAGCTATTGTTCTTTTCTAGTTCAGCTGTCTTCTCTTCTTCTCCTGGCAGTAATGGTAACAGCAGTAGCTGGAGCAGTCTTGGTTTAGAAGGGGATGTGTATGAGGAGAATTTATCCTTTCCAACATCAGACAGGTTGGTTGAGTTGAGAAATATAAACCAGATGGGTTCTTCATAATTAATGCATGAAATCATCATTTTTGAAAATAAAAATACAATACATTTTTTATGCTGACACATTATTCACACTCTTCTCACTTAATCACAATATGATTTTTTCATTAATTAATCCACCCTGAGTGATTAAATTTTTCTGTGCTAAAACTGATTAATATGTTTTTCTTGCAAAAAGATCCCTTTTTTGCATGTTCTTGCCTGCAGTTTTATACGTTTTTAGATTCACTTTTGTCATGCAGACTAGAGCTTGCTTCCTACAGGATTTCTGTTTTTTTTTTTCCCTTTAGCTTGTGTAAATTTTCAGAATTGCATAGTAATTGGTTTTTATAGACCACTTAGACTTACCTATAGCTATTCATATCTGTGACGTAAGGTGGCTGAACCTTTTCACATATGAAGCAAAACTATTAAAATCAATAAGTAGCACCTTTAACACCTTTCTCTTATTTCTCTCTTCTCCCTTTTCCTAAGAGAAGATCTTGTGAAGTTGATGATAAGTCTGTTTACAACATGAAATGGTGTGAGAAGCCAAGCTGCTTTTCATGATCACTCCTTAATTCTTTTATGATCTTCTTGTCATTTAATCTTCATTACAGTCTTAGAATTTACTACATTTGGTACGTATATTAGATTGTATTAATATTTTTGTTTTCTTTATTAAAATACAGTGATGGAACAGAAGATAAAGATGAAGATTCCAAGGATGCTGTAGAAGGTAATGTCAGTGCCTGCATATACTACTGTTCTTGTTCTGTGCACTGTACATTAATTTTTTTGTTAATTCTTTGTAGTCTGCAAAGCAAGGTGACAAGTTTATTATCCCTGTTCATCATAAAGAACGTCAGTCAAGTGTCAGAATGTTAGATTAATACCCTATATAGTCCTCTTAATGCACTGAAATTTGCAGCCTTTGCGAAGTGCTAGTTACTGATGCTTACATGAATTTAATAACATAAGGTTGGGAATTTTGATCAGCTTGTTGAAAGTGTGAATTTATATGCAGAGCTTAACTTTTTTTAGAGTATTTGTTAAGGAGCCATGGCAATGAGTTCAGCATGCTGAAGAAGTTACTCAAACTGGACACATTAATCCTGGGAGAGAGTAATGAAAAACAATAAAAATCTTGCATTCAATGCAATTTCTATTTTCTCTTTCTTTGTAGTGAAGTATAACATAGGGTCTATCCAGAATCTTGTTACAACTTTGTGGTTTGTTAGAAGATCTCTGTGCTCTGGTTCCAGCCTGATTGATATGCCCAGGGTTGTTAACTGAGATGAAAACAGCCTGAATACACAGTGTGTGAAAATGGTTGTAAGATGAGCTGATGTTAGAACAAGTTGCAACAGAGCTCTTTTTTGTGTTGGGTATGTTCTGAAGATAAAGTAAGCATTTCCAGAAACTTCTGCTACTTTCTTACAGAGGATATTCGGCCTTGTTGCACATCTTCAAGTAGTCAGATGTGTGGGTTTTGGTTGGTTTGAGGTTTTTTCTCTCTTTTAAAGCTCTTGGAAAGTGTATATAAGCAACCAGCATCTCTTACTTGTATTAAATTAGATGTGACTGTAAAGATATAAGAAAATAAGGCTATATTAATGAGTTTTTCCTTAGAGTAATTGTAATTAAAATATTTTCTTCTCTGTAGGTTTCATCTGCTTTATCAATATGTCTTTGCTTTCTTTTGGTCTCAACTTTAAAAAGCTCTGGCATCTCAAATACTCGAATTGCTCAATTAGGATAGTGATTGGATTTTTTCTTTACATGGTTTAAGCATCACCTACAGTCTGTAGTGCTACAGACTGCTTTGTACTACATTAAGGATTTTCTAGTGAAATTTTTCCAGTGTAAATTGCTCACCTTTTCACTATTGTTTTGAAAAGACTCTGTTGTGTAATTGTTGGACTGTTTAAACAGTGTTCTAGGTAGAAAACCTTCGTACCTGGCCTTGGACATTTGGAGGTTCTATTCATGTCGTAGCTGAAAATGTCTGGCTTTTTCTAAGCTGACTGTACCTTGTTCACCAAAGAATTTGAATCAAGCCTTATTATCAAACGTACATCTATTTCAAAAGACTAAAAAATGTACCAAAATTTCCCAGCAATGTTACTGCAATGCTTTCCACCATCATAATTTTTTTTTAACTGTTCTTTTTCCTATAAAGAAGTTAAATTTTGGGGCTCCTAGACAAATACTCGGTTATCCACTAAAAGCACTGTTTTGTTTGACAGTTTTGCTAGTCAAATTTCTCTTGCTTTTACGTCTGGAGGAATATGTTTCAACTTGCTTAACTTTGCCAGTTGGGAATGTGTACCTCAGTTTTCATGACCTTAGTTGGAAGAGTATTGAGATTGAGGTAAACTCGACACAAATATATGTTTTTCTTACTAATATATTCCATGTTTCTGGAGTCAAATTCAGTAGTCTGGAAGTAGTAACTCCAATTTGGAGAGCACTACGTACCTACCTAGTTGTTTCTGGGAGTGTGACAAAGGATCTCTGTGGCAGCTGGATACAGAAACTCAGCTTGGGAACAGAAGTTGACAATACTGTATTTCCTAAGTGTTAAACACCACTACTCTTCCAATGTTGTACAAATTTTTGTAACTTATGCTGTAAAAGAAATGTTGGAAAACTGGCTATGTCTCAGTAAAACCAGCAGTATACTTCAAAAAAGTTCAAGAGGCAGTCTGATAAGTGTGGGAAAGAATTCAGAAATGCACACTTTTAAAAATCACTTAGATAAAGGCATAGCAAAACATAGCAGCTGAAAATGGAGGGAACTGGTGGATCATGTGAGAGCCATTGCTGTTTACTTTATGAAAATCTGTGCTAAATTTCTTGTCATTTGGAATATACATTATAGTTTAGGTATCTTTTAGTACTTAGCTATGTTTGTACACTGTTGTAAATGGGATAAACAGTACTTCCTGATGGGAAAGTGCTGAAACACTTGAGACCAGTCTAATTTTTTCGTTTCATATTTCCTTACATATTATCTGTGTATACTAAATTGAGGTTTTTAAGATAATACCATCTATAAACAGAGAACTACAGAGATATTTTTGAAACATTTTGAAGCTATAGATTTGATTATTTTATATTTGATGTTAGGTTTGGAGCAAATGCGAAAGACTTTATCAATAATGAATATTGATCTGGAACCAAATCTAGTGGACCCACAGCTCAGAGCAGCACTCCAGTGGCTGGCAGCTTCTGAAACAGAGGTGTCTGACCTTCACTTTCGTGACACTGCTGCAAGGGACTTCGTCTTTGTGAGTGCTTGGGTTTCATGGGTGGTGGGAAAGGGGAAGGATTTCCTTCACTTCCATTTGCTGTGCTATACCAGCTGCTATTACTTCATTTGCTGTTCACTGCTGAGGAAAATCATTATTTAAATCCTGAGAGGTCAAAGTGGAACAGCATGTTTAGCCTGTAAATATACCATACGTAAACCAGTATTTATCAAAGCTGATTGTTTCACTTCTTCACTTACAAGTGTTTTACTCCAAAAAGGATGTCATTACATCATTTGTGGTTGGTCAAAGTTATGTTTTTTCAAGTATTTTTTACTTAGTATTTAATTGTCTATAAATTGAATCTTTCCAAGAACTTGGTCATGCAAATTGTTTTCTAACTTAGCATGTTCTGCCTAGGGTTTTTTTGTTTGTTTGTTTGTTTTGTTTATTTTGTTTTTTGATAGCAAAAATACATTTTCTTGTTAGAAAGAAGTTCAGTTTTGAGGTGAATATTATGTCTTTATTCTGTAAGCAACTAAAGCCAAAGCCATTGAAAAGAGCTCTCAATAAGATTGTTTTATTCTTAGGTGCCTTTACTTTCATTTTATTGATCAAACTTTAAAGGAGCTGGGCTTTAGAATTTGTATCTCTTTAGAAAGGTGCAGTATTTTGATATGCATACTGTCCTGAGTATTTCCATCAGAAACACATAAGAGAAACTTATTATTCCAAAAAAATCATAAAACCTGTTCTTTCATGGCTGCGCACCAAACTACATATGATAAACTGGAACTCCTTACATTAAACTTATATTTTTTAATCAAGAAATTACTTTAACACTACCTTGTTATTGAAAGGTTAACTTAATAGATATATAGGCATTGTCTCTAATGATGAGGTTCACAGGAATGATAATTACAAAATATTTATATTTTGTGACCTAATAATGTGAAAAAGGGTTAATGTGATGCCATTAATAGGATTTTAACAATTGCGATCTTGGCAAAAATGACTAAATGTACTTACCAGTATATTAAGGAGGAAAAAGCTTGCTCTCAGGTCTGAAATGCAATATTGGCTCTTCAGCTTGGGGCTTTCCAAAGCTTACATCATCATTTCAGGAGAAAAGTGGAGTTACTGGGAGGTAAAGATCAGTATGACAAAAAGACTCCCAGAGTTGGAAGGACATGTGCACTGATGGTGCTCAGTTACGGGGGACTTGCGGCAAAAATGTGAAAGGTGCCTGGAGGCCAGTCCAGATTGTACCTGGTCTGCATTTTCCTGAGAGAGGCTCTTCCCTTCCTAGCACACAAAGGGAATTATAATTTTGGGGTGTTTTTCTGCCTATGTAACTGTATGGAACATGTACTTGATTTTGAAAGTAGGAAGTTCTGCTTTCTTATTTGAAATAGCCCAGAAAGTTTGGAAATGTGTTATGGGCATATAGAAATACATGCCCTATGCTCCTTTTCTGGAACTTGGTATGTTTGATTTAGAATTATTTCAAGAATATGCTTTGTTGTACATTAGTTCTGTAAACTGGAAGGCAGTTTGAGAATACTTTTCTCTATTTCTGTGCTATTTGAAATACTTGGTTTTAGTCCTTATATTCATATGTTTCTTCTTTGTTATGGTTTATAAGTGTCTTAACACAAAGAAGAAAATGCATCACTTTTTCTGTTCTCACATGCTTGGCTGAGCATTCTCTGAAGGTTTTTGGATGTGAACAAGTGAGGGTTAGGGATAACGCTCATTCTAACCTCAGGAAGTTTTTCGCCTTCTTTTGAAGATGTGTTCATCTTTTTCATGCTTGTTGCAAATACTCAGGTATGATAGTGATAGGACCCAGAAGTGTTAATAATAATTTATTTTCTGTGTATCTGAAATGTGTATCAAACAATATAATATGAAAGACAGAAAAAAGATGGCAGGTGCCTCTTTTTAAAATTTTTTCTTGACTCTCTCATTCTTCGGCCATCTCTGAGTTAAGAGACTACAAAGTTGTGGTGCTGAGATTTGAGCCGATGCTCCAGGACACAGAAAAAATATTATTAGCTGGCTGTGTATCTGAGCATGACTCCAGCTACCTTAATAAGAGGACATACGAAGAAGAGCACCCTGGAAAATAGCAGTGTCTGTTATGTGTGCCCTCCTAAAAAATTATAATATTTTTCTACTTGACACTTCAGTCATGAATTGATACTGAGTTGACACCTGGAGGTAAGACCTTGCCGCAGGCAGTAGTCATGCAGTCCTGAAAATGCTACAGTAGTTAATTGTTTCAGTTAGTTTTATAGATTATTTTAGTTCTCCGGATGCAGTTATATTAAAATAAATTGAAATTTTGTTCCCCTCCCCGGAGGCGGAGAATGATTAGCTGTTTTTTATTCCATCCCACTTCCCGATTGGAATGATCTCGGAGGCAGACCAGATTAAACTGGCACCAGTCATTCTCTGCTCTTGTAAAGCTCAGCGAGCCCCTCCAGAGGGCGCCGCAGCCCAGCAGGAAGCCGCGGCCGGTGTCCTGGTGGCCCCGCAGCCGCTTGGGGCTTGGGACATCTCTCGGGGGCCGCCTCGGCTTCCTGGGGAACCGGCCCGGGGTTGCAGCACATCGGAAACAGCTCTTTCCTCTGTGAGCGGTTGGTGAGTTCTGGAAGGGAGGAAAGGCTTGTGTTAGCTGATCGCAGCCGGGAAATGAGCCACCGATGCGATGTGGCTGCATGAAAGGCAGAGGTGCTCCTGCCGTGTATCAGGGTATTGCTGCAGCTGGGTGTGAACTCTTACTGAAGGGTACTTGTCATGCTCAGCAAGGCAGAAAGGAGTTAAATACCTATGTATGAGACAAAATACATTTGTTAGGACGATAACAAGAAACCAGTAAATTAGAATAGATAGTTCTTAGCTTCTGTGAGATGCCTTAACAATGTGGATATGCCTGGATTAAAAAATCATATGTATTAAATTTTTGATCAGACCTTACCTAGCTGTTTTAAGATTCCTATTTTGAGCAAACTCACTTGTCTGTCAGTAAGAAACAGATTGGTCATCTAAAGAAATAGTGAGATTAAACCTAAAATTAAAATTTAGATTCCAGCTCTGTAGTTTTACCATGGTGGAAAACTTCTTTGGACAGAAGTTTTATATTGTATTTGCTGAAGTAGGTATTTGGACATTAGCCACACTTCCTCTGGCAGAGAAAAGAAAAATGACCATTTTTTTATAAACCAACAAACATCATTTACAAAATTGCATGTTGTAGACTGTAAAACTCCTACTTCCTGTGCTCTGCTTTAAAATTCACAGAAATAGCTACAGATTTCAGTCTCTTCTTGTACAGAAAATGTCTTTTTTTTTCCACTGAGAAAAGTTTCCAGTGTTCAGAATAAATTATGATCAGGATTAGAGATGATTTTTTTGCTTGTTCAAGTTAATAGTTTTCTCAAGAACTTAATTGTTTGATACATGTTTTTATGCCTGCGTCCTTTCTGTCAGTACTATCACCTGCCTTGTTGCAGTTGGAACATCAGCTAGGTAAAGAAGCGGGGAAAGATTGTCTTCCTTTTTATTTTTTATAGAACTTTATATTGCAATCTGACAGGTCTCATAGTAGAAACTGTATTAATTTTTAATTTTGTAGCTGTGAAAAATATTTCCCTGAACAGTGTGTATGACTTTTTTGAAACTTAATATATGGCATGTCTTGGTAGGGACTATAAAAAGAGATAAAAATTTACAGCTCCAACGAATAAGTAGGATGTCTAAACTATGTTTACAAAATGCAGCATTGACAGGTGTCCAGAAAGCTACAGAGAATAGTTTGTTTGTGTGGGTGTTTATTTGTTTGTTTATTTATTTAAACTTAAAATTGTTAGGTTTTTTACTCCTGGGCAAGCTGTCAAATTCATTCTTTCCTTAGGGTCAGCTTTCTTACACATATAGCTGAGCTTGACACATCAGCAATGGAAGATTTTTTTTCTTTGGATCCTGGGGGAAAAGAAATGTTTTCAGTGACACTGTTCTCTGTTCCTGAGTGGTAGTTTAACTTAATCATCACCTTTTCCTCTTCCCCAAGATGTTATAATTTCCCAGCTCTGAAGACACTGTTTTCATTGAGGGTAGTGTCTGTGCCACCCCAACCACACTATATGTTGTGAAAGGAAAATCCACATCCTTTTATTAAGACAGAGTTTTGTCTTTTTATGCATGCATTATTGGCGTGGGAGGGGTGGCAAATGTCTTAAATCTTGTGTTCAGAATTTCCTGTTTTCTGCAGTCTTGATGAACCACAGCCCTCATACCTGTGGCACCACATAATTTGAAAATGGTGCTCCCTCCAGAAGAGTTTTGTGAAGATTGCCCTAAAGAAAAGTGCTTGAATCTTGCGGAAGTTTTTGTTTTTATAGATGTGGAAATAATGATTAACTCATTACGACTGATCTCTTATGACTTAATGTTTCAAGAATAATTTCTATAACTTAATCAGGATGTCCTAGTCAAAATATTTTGTGTTCCCCTGTCTCCTCTTTAGCTTTCCAGAAGACTGAGAGAAAGAGACTGGAAAGTTGGAGATCTCTTGCAAGCAGTGCTGAAATATTGTGAGATGATAGAGACAGCATCTGATGGAGAGCAAGCTCTAAGTAAATCTTTGGTCAGTTGGCTTCTGGAAAATGTCTGAAAAATCCAAAGATGCAACACTCTTCGCTCCATTCCTCTTCTGAAAGGAGATAGAAGGAACACAGATGTGTAAAGTAAAATTCAGCTAGTGAATGTTTAAGTGATAGTCAGCATTAAAAGACTTTGAGGTACCTGTGCTGTGCTTTGTGATACTGTGCACATGGTATGTTTATTCAGTCCATAATCGGTGTTGTCCACCCACGCATAAATTGTATTTACTGCTGTGTTCATACCACTGAGTTATTTATGAACAACCCTTGTCTATAATCGTAGTCCACAGGAGACAGTCTCAGACATGATATTCAGGATTCCCGTTGTTCCAGGATAGCTCTTTCTCCCACTCCTATATGTGCTGTATTCACAGCAGGACTAAGAGCACTGATTCTTGCTCTGGAATACCTTGCTGCAGACAGTGGAAAAATGATTCATCTTGGCCAGGTGTTAGATGCCCAAGAGCAGCATTGCCAGGAAGAAAACTGTGACCTGCCTGAGCAGCCCCTTAATACAGCCTGGCTTCATAGCCACCTTTATCTGTTTTAACTGTATGTGAAGATGGGAGAGTCTGCTCTCAAATTGCTGAGGTGCAAAGACATGAATTGTTGACTCCTGTAGAGCTGGTAACTTCTGGTAGAAGGGCAGAGTGAGAAGTTGAGCATAATTTAATATGTAATTCTTCAGCAAGGTTTCCTGAAGCTTGCCAACCAGATTTAAATTGCTGAATTTTTTAGTGAGGCTTTTTGTATACAGATACTTTTGACAGTAGCTCTGTGTCAAAGAATTTGTACACTGGTCTCACACAGATGTGTTAAAAGTAGAAGATAGAACTTTCTGAGGATTTTGGCCATCACTTTGAATAGTTTTAATTCTTTATTTCAAAGCAGCGACATATGGATTTTCTTACCATGAATAAAGACAATTTTGTTACTCAGTAAGCATGAAAGTATTTAGCAAAGAAAGCTAATAAAAATGTAAAGGGGAAATATCTTGCAAATTGATATTTCATTTTTGTTAACTACCTTCACTGAATTTTTTTTTAAACGCACTTTTAATTGAATTTTTTTAGCAGTCTTGTCAGGTTTCTTACCAATGCTGCTGATTTGCCTTTCTCTTTGAAGGGAAATCTGGACCTTCACTTATCCTGTGGTTTGAAAATGTTTTCTGGGATTTGTTTTTTTATATATCCTTTGAGAGAAAAAGGCACGTGCTGGTGATTACCAGATTGCCACCTAAAACTTGGCAAATAATCATAGAGCATTACTGATTTTGGATGAACTAAAAAATCTTAATAGCTTTTTCTCAGAAAAATACACTGTTGATATGGTACAGAGTTTTTTGATCCCAAACAAGGAGAGATATGGTCTCCAAATCTATTCCTGAGTTGTAATAGCATATGTACAATTCTGATTTCCCTTACCCCGTGAATTGTTATGAAGTGTCACACTGGTAAACTCAAACTGGTAAACTTCTTGCAGTGTCTTCGTGTTTCAGGAAAGCATTCCACTGGCCTTTGTTGCTGAGACATGGTTGGTTTTAGTCCTCTTTTCTCATCTGGATTTCTGCCTTGGATCTCACAAAGTTCACGTTTCTCACAGAGCCAAAGATTTTTCATGTTTTTGTATATGTACATAGATGTGTTCACGCATGTGAATACACACAGATATGTTTATCTATATGTGCATGAGGTCTCACTGCTGTGAACTCCTGGTGCAAACTTCTACCACGAAATTAAAATTCTGTTGTGCTCAGTTTATTTCCTCACTTCATATATCATTTCAGTGATTGAAAAATCGATGTATGTGACAAAAAGACCAAAACCACTTCAAGGTCTTTTGTATTGATATCGGTGATATAATCAGGACATCAGAGCCCAAAGCATGTCGAGGGAAGTTATTTAATTCCTCTATTTGGAAGCTAGTTCTAGTAGCAGATATTATTTAAGAATTTTGCAAGGGTTGTCTGGATTTTTTTCTTCCTCTCCCAAACCCCAATATTCCTTTTTCCCTTTTTTTCTTTTTTAAGGTTGATTTTCTACATTGTTTTAGATGAAAATTTGAAGTAATATCCCTGGTTATTATATATCTTCCCCTTAACACAGCAATGATATACTTGTACAAATTTACCTATAAAATTGAAGCGCCAAGGAAATAAAATGCTAAAAGCAGTGCCTCATGACTAAATTTTGCTCACCAAGTGGAATTTCAGGACATGAGGATACAGTACAGTATAGTGAAGTGAGAAAGATTTTGAAGGTATTGCAAATGTACAAAACTGTGCATTCAAAAAAACCTACAACACAACCAACAAAAACCACTGCAGGAACAGCCATTTTTAAGCTCATTTGTTCAGAATGATGGATTTTATAAAGCTGGTGAGGTGCTTTTTCTTTTCATTTACTTTTTTGGAGAAAGGCAGAAGATTGTGCCATTCACAAAGCTATTCAGAAAGTTAACTGGACAACAGTTTTACTGAAAATTATCTTTATAAATGGAGTCCTGTTTTCAAACTGGATCAAATATGTTATGTAACTATTGATTGGTGTTACATTAAGGAAGAAATGGTTTTATTAGCCTCTGTAGAAAGTAGCATAGTTTCCAAATATTCATGAGAAAAGTTTTGAAATACTTCATTTTTGCTGAAAACAAGCAAAAAAACCAAACTAGTTTTCTACACAAATAGTTTTAAATTTGTTCTGAATGACTTGACTTTTCTCCTTCTGTATGAAGTTGAAAAACATTAAACTAGCCTGGCAAAATTATTACAATTGAATAATTTTAATAATCTTTAAAAAATTTACTCTGACTATATCTAACTGGTGCTCTTTGCCATATTAGTGAGAAAGCTGTTCCTTGCTAATGCAAGTCTTAAATTACACTTTTACTGAGTTTGTTTAAAACTCCTGACCACAGATACAGAAACGTAGGTGAAAGCTGTAAAAACGTGAAGGGCCACATTCTGGTCCCTTTGAAGCAGACAACTCTGCTTTATAAACAAACATAATAAGATAGAGTTTGTTTCATCTTGCATTTTTTCTGTATGGGAAACCCTGGTAATTTAATTTTTATATTGAGGAAAATATATCCTAGAATGTTATTGTTTCAGAAATCACCCAAACACTTCATATACTTCTGGTGTTCTAAAAAATGGAAGTGTTGTTATATCTTGTAAGATTCTGTAGAAGAAGCACTTTGAGAAATAGTCCCTCTAAAAAGTAAGTTAGAAGTGGCCGTATTTAAAACTAATTTAAGCATTCAGAACGGGGTGTATAAACAATACAAAGTATGCATAAAGCCTTAAAATAAAAACCAAACAAAACTCAAACCCGTATTCTAAACTTAAAGAGGATTTGCTGTCTCAAAACAAGGATGTGAAAAGCAGCTCAGATGATGTACATGAATGCAATTTCTGTAGTATCTTTATTCTTGAATTTTAGAAGATTGTTTAAGCTTTTTAGAAAAAAGCCAACCAAAACCCTAAACCCAGAAACCCACATTCCGAGACTAATTAGGTCTCTCAAAAATGGTATCAGATTTTAAATGTTATGTTTTCTAATGTAAGTTTGTCTGGGACCTTTTCTATGAAGAGAGACAAATAGTTGGAGATGGGAACACGGTGAGTAGTAAACACCAGCGCAAATCCCTGTAGTTCTAGACAGTCAACTTGCAAAGAAAAAGACAAGATTCAGGAATGATTCCTATTGTAAGATGTTTGGCTTTTCAGCAAGAGCCACTGCTGTTAAGCATTTACTGTACTTGAGCTCTGAAAAGACAGGTACAGAGCCCAGCCACTGTAGTCACTTTATTTTGTACCATCTTTGTACATTCCTGTTGTATAGCTGGTGTTGTAGTTTTAGAGGGCCTTTGTTCTAATGTTTGAACAGTATTTAATAATAAAATTTATTATAATTTGCTGGAACTGCTGCTTATTTGTGCAGTGTTACAGTAATTCACAGCCCAGTTAGTGATGCAATTGTATACCAAAAGCAGTTTGAATAACTAAATGTTTATGTAACTGTACTCAATGAATATGAAGGTCTTGTACTGTATAATGGTGACAAGTTTTGCCATTTTAGTAATTTAACTATATTCAGTTTTCGGATTATGAACTCCAGGTTGCACTAAATTTGTCCTTGTTTTAGCAGTGGCTTAAAATAAAACACATTTCACTGGCTTCAAGAGTGCTGTCCTTTCTTGTAAATTCATGGAATATTATTTTTCTTTTCAGGAAACACAGCTAAGACCAGTCCTGGTTGGTGGCTCTGTGAAGGCACATGAGGAAGGGTATAGTAAACAGTGCATCAGTAGATGGCATACTTTTTACAGAGTTAAATTGGAGTCCTGCAAGGGGTAAAGACCCTGCTTTACTGTTTTTGGGTTGAAAGGTGAACCCACAGTTGCACTGACGTGCAGTCAAGTGTCACACGGGCTCTACTCACAGCACAAGGGGGGTGTAAGAACCAGTCAGCTTCATCATGCCTGGAAGCTGGATTAGTAAGGTGGCCTTGATATTTCAGTCTGAACTGAAGTTGGACATTGGCACTTTGTCCGGTGTTTGGGAAATTAGCTTAGAACCCTGCTTTAGGCCTCTGGACAAATCCAAGAATACTATGCTAATGAAAATGAAGGAAACAGGACATTTCACAGGCTTCTTCACAATCCTTGAGTGTTTTGGAATCTTGTGAAATCCACCAAACAGCATATTGTCAAGTACCCTAAAATAGTAATGCTGAGCAGAGATGATGTGCACAGGTACCATTTCTAAGATTTAGAAGTACTGCTGTTGCAAATAGCTGTCCTAATGTCTTTTGACATATTAGTTGTGGGTCTACTATTCTCAGCTGGGTTTCATTTCAAGGATTAGGAAATTTTTGCTGAAGTTACTTTAAAACCAGTAAGCGTGAGTAACTCTCCTTGATTATTTTTGCAATGGTTGTTTAAAGGAAGTTCCTTTAGTATTTTGAGATTGCTTCCAAAAGGAGCATTCTTGTGTTTCATTACCGTATCTGTTTCAAAAATTTTTTGTTTGGGTAATGCCTCATGGTCAATCACGTGGAAAATATATGTTAACTGAAGCAAGTAAATAACTTACTCTTCAAATACTGTACGTTCAAAAAAAAAGGCAAGTAGTGTGTTGGAAACAAAAGATTTTCGTAAAGGCAAAGAAGATATTCATGTGGAAGATAGATCTGAGCTTTTTTCTTCCTGCGTTGGACTTTATTTTTCTTTCATTCAGCAGTCTGGTTCTGGCTGGCTTCATTCAACCACAGAACAGTATCCCTGCACTTTGTTTAACCTTGGTGTATTAAATTGAGAGTTAAGTCTCCAGCTAGTCCATAGGCTTCGCCCAACATGTGTGCTACTCCATCTCTTGCTGCTGTTGGTCAGACCTTCCTCTCAGTCCCTAGCCTGAGCTTCTGGTGTGACTGAATTCCATGCTGGCTATTGCTCCGAGCCTCCGATTGGAAGGTGGCTACGGAAAGTGAGTCATGCCAAGGCTGCAGAAATGTACCCAGATCACTGACCTTACTGGTTATTGAGCACCATATTAATCAAATGCTGTCTCTTTCCCCTGCTGTTGAGGCAAACCATGAAGCATGTGACTGCTTGGGGCAAGGGAACTGACAGTGACGAGCATGAGGCCTTGTCTGTGGTCAGGGCACTGGCTATCTGTTCCATGGCCACACAACACCTTTCCACAGAAATTACAAAAACTGAAATTAGGACCTTTATGTAGTCAGAACATATAGTCTGCATTGCCTTTATCCCTCTAAAAATTGCTGCTGCTTGTAGGACCACGAGGGAGCTTTGCGTCCCTTTGCTTGGGTTGGTTTGTTTGTTTTTAATTAAGAAAGGGCAAAAGAGAACGCTTGTGCAACTCATTTGACTCAGGTTTTTGAAATTCCAGTGTTCAACCAGGAATCAGATGAATATTGAGAAAAGGAAGTCTATGATAATGTGGTACTTCTTTCTGCCCTTTTACCCTGTAGCCCACTTAATTCCAGTCTCTTATTTTGTACGGCCTCCTTTAACTAACTTCTTAGTTAAATCAGGGGCTCTTCATACACTTTCCTTGTGGCTGTTGCTGGTTTCTACCTCTTTTCTGTCCCTTGTCAAGTCTTGTAGTGCAGCTGTCGTGTTCAGCTTCTCTTTTGACCCTGCTCTGTTGTCCTGATGTGACTTCTGGCCTTCTCATTCTTGTCTGGTGGAAGTGGTTAAAAACCAGCAAGGGGAGTCTTAGCTGTGAGGCTATGGAATAAGGCTTGCCTACCAGAAATCATCAAGCAGTGAAGAAGAGCTAAACTTGCTTTTGGCTGAGTTTTTCACTCCTGTAGGAAAGTAATCTGTGGTTGCTTTGGTTTGGAACCCAATTTACTGCTTGCAAAACCCTTGGATTTTGTGCTGATCTAAAAGTAACTTTTAAGCTGATACCGAAGTATAATGTAACTCTAACATACTCCATAATTCGTGCTGCTGTATGTGCAGTGTGCTGCTGTTTGGCTTCCTGAGACAGGGCAGAACTCAGTCCTTTGGAAAGCTGGCAAAATCCCAGTTGTCTCGCCCAGTTGCATCAGGTCTCAATTTAGATAGATAGTAACTTCTAATAGCAAATAATCAAGACCTGAGGAGGTCGTATTTTCCTATTACTGCCCCGTAGTATTGTGCTGTGAAGAGATGCTGCAACTGGATTGATAACCACACAAAATCAGACATGATTCTGTGAAAATGCTAACAATATGGACAGAAATACAGCAAAGAACCATCTGCTTCTGCTGTAAGTTGTAGTTCAGGAGTTACACATGATGTTTCTGTAGGAAATTAGAATATGGCTCAGTGGAAACCAAGTTGTAAAAGCAGAGAAAGTATGTCAAGAGAAATGGAAATACTCAGGTGACCTGTTGAACTCTTTATAGTATGTTACACAGGATGTATCAGGAGTTAGAGTTCACAGTTAAATCCATTGGAGTTAAAAGGCATTGGGAGTAGGAGAGCATACAAGCTAACTGTTACAGGACTATGAGATGCTTAACTAATATTTCTGTGGCAACAGATCATACACATTTTTCATTCTTTTAGCTTAGGAGGTTCAGAACTTGGCTTGCGTCCTAATTTATTGCTGTAAACCACAATGTGAATGTTTTATCTTCAGGGCAATCAGAGCCTTCAAAGGGTTAAGCCTGAAACATCCTGACAAGCCTAGTACATGCTGGCATCTTCAACAAAACCTCTTTTCCTGTGACTGCCTGAGAAAATAAAGAGGTGGGTGTTGAAAATTCCCCATGGAGTCCTCATCAGTATGATCAAAGTGCTTTTGAGAGGCTCCTAGAGACATGGTTTCAGAGAATTTGGTAATTTTTGTTTAAAATTGTCTTGTGAGGTTTTTTTTTCATCTTCTGCAAGTGTTGGAATGACACTGCTTATGGTATATGCCCATCTTGTAGTCTGCATCTTTAAAATATTATTTACTTTATTTTTCTCCATATATTAGCTTGCTGCAACTGTTAAGAAAAATTTAAGTACACAAAAAAGTCATCCTTCCTGCTGCCATCCAAATTACACTGGATGAGTGATTTAGATTAATTAGGGAAATAACCATTAATCTGAATACATGGCAGCAATGAGAAGGTTGGTTGTTTCCATCGTTCATTTTCAATTTTCTTTCTTAAAACGTAAACATTTTCCAGTAATTAAACTGGAAGTGCAGTAAAGCTAAAGCTCATGAAATTGTCTCTAATTAACAAGCAGAAAATGAAAGAGAATGAACTGTGGTCACAACACAGTCTTGACCCTGGAACTCACTTAATTTGAACTGAAATTCATTTCCTACCAACTGTCTTTTGTTTGCAAGGCAAATGTTCAAACACAGTTGTGTCCTAAATTGTATATATTTTTTTAAATGTGCAGTTCCTACAGTCTTGGGTTGTTGAGAAGAGTAAATGTTGCAGTTCTTTCTTTCTTTTTGGTTGTAGTGACCTTACTGGGTGGGACTTTTTAACTAGTCCACCTTCTCAGTCTAACTAGTACATTTCAGCAGGGGTTGTGGATTGCGTTGACCCCACATAGCATCCTTGGCACCTATTCCATGGAGTTTCTGCATTTTGCTTCCCTGACTTGGTTTGATACTACTCTCTGTTCCTAAAAGGTCTCCCAACCTCAAGTCCCACAGGGGACTGCAGACACTTAATTGACCCTGAAGGTTTGATACCCTCAGAGAAGGTGAAATCTGTTGGAAGGGGTCAGTCTGTAAAATGGAACAATGATCCTGGGCTCTTCTGAAGAGTTTCGGACATTTACAATGACTTCTTGTATTCACCAAATCCCGCAATAGTTAGCATTTTTATTATTCTCCTAAATATGATCAAACTAATATTCTAGAATTTCAGATACTTTCCTGAATAACACATGAAAACTGTGGGCCTTTTCAGGCAAGTCTGGAAATCACTCAGGGACTGCCCCAAACTGGTTGCATGTAGAAAAATCCTCCTAATTTGGAAGGTAATCACTTTGTAAGTTCAGCTCTGGGCCCCCCAACATCAGGACATGTACCTGCTGGAGTGGGTGCAGAAGAGGCCACTAACATGATCAGATGGCGGGAGCACCTCTCCTATGAAGACAGACTGAGAGAGCTGTGGCTGTTCAGCCTAGAGAAGAGAAGGCTCTGGGGAGGTCTTACAGCACTTTCCAGTACCTAAAGGGGTTTGCAAGAGAGCTGGGAGCAGGGCTTTTTACAAGGGCATGTAGTGATAGGAGAAAGGGGAATGGCTTTAAACTGAAAGAGGAGAGATTTAATCAGATATTTGGAAGGAATTTTTCACTCTGAGGGTGGTGAAGGTGCTGGTTGCTCAGAGAGTTCATGGATGCCCTTTCCCTGGAATTGTTCAAGGCGAGGTTGAGCAACCTGGTTTAGTGGAAGATGTCCCTACCCAAAGCAGAGGGGTTGAAACTGGATGAGTTTTAAGGTCTCTTCTGACCCAAACCATCCTATCTTTCTAAGTACCTGACTGGTTTTTTGACCTTTCTGTGGGGAGTCAAAAGGATGAAAAGTCTTGCCCTGTTCTAAATGATGACTCACCTTCAAGGCAGTAGCAAACCCATGGCTATGTGAAAGTCTAGGAATTCCCAAAGATAACACTAGAAATTAAAGGATCTAAGGTTCCACATGATATTATCCCTCTTCGTTTTGTTTTCCCAAGGGCATGACTTTGTGATAAAAGCCACAACAGTAGTAAAGACTGCATTAAGATGCATGATGTTTATAACTCTGTGATTGCCTGGAATAATGGAATTCTCTGCTCAGCTCTTCCATGAGGCTTCTGGAGGATCTTTTGGGTAGGTCTTCCGTCTTATTCTTCCTTGTTTCTCATTTTGTGAAGCTGACGCCTTTGATCGGGGGGGTTGTGGGACTTGTATCCCCATCCTCTATGTGAACAAGAAGTCTCCATCCAAGCTGAATTTGATTGATGAGGCTCCAGAGAAGAGGTCATTGGCAGAGGGTGATGTGTGGCAGATGGATGTTAACAGGCATGTTAAGTGGTCATGTGTTAATTTAGGTGCAGAGAGCTAATTTAACAGCTAATTAACCACCCCTTGAGAAGACCTGAAGTAACCGTTGCAGAATTTCGGTCCTCTCCCGTTGAGAAAGTATTGATCATGGGTTGACATGATTGAAAATTGCAGCATAAAAAGTAAAAATGTTCTTCGTGTTATGTTTGAAAGAAATAAAAAATACTTTAAAAAGAGTTACATAAATAACTGGTATTTCCTCTCGGTGTATGGGAGTTCAGACTGAAAATGCTTCTTTTAGCCTTAAAATGTGTTCTGATGCCTGCAGCCCCTCCAGAGGATGGTTCTTCATGCACTCTATTTACAGCTGAGCAGAAGAGAGGCCTCTGGGATGGTACTGAAGCACATATATTGGCAACAAGGAGATAAAACTATTCTGTCTGTGCTACTCACCTGACAAATACTGTGCTGTCAAGAAAGCCACAAAAATGTTTTGAAGAAAGCAGCATAACCACTCTCCTGCTGGTGGTTTGGTGAACCTCACGGGGCGGCCCACAATCGGATGTCAGCCATACTTTCCAAGCGGGAGCAGGGCTGGTCAGTGGTTTGACATAAAATGCAGCCAGGCTTGTGCTTTGGCTCCAGGTAACGCCACCACAACCTGTTTAGAATGTTTGCTGTGTTTATGGTCAGCGAGGGATGTTTTGGTCAGACTGGACCATCACAAGCACCTTCACGATGAACTATTTTGTGCAAATTACCCTGGTCGTGATCTTTCTGGCTGAATCTCATGTAAATGCTAAATGCTTGAATTTTCACCCTTATAGAAATACAGAGCTTTGATGCTATGGCCTTGCATGGTAGCAAACTCTGCCAGGTTTTCAGGCAAGGCCAGTATGTTAAATTATAGTAAACGTAGTGATGCTTCTCTCTGTAGATTGATAGCTGTAATTTGTTAGCTAGAAATGCGCTATTACATACATACTGAGGTTTTGTGGATTTCCTGGCTTCATTTTTACAATGAGGACAAGTGATTAATCATGTAACATGTCTAGTGACAAGTGAGTACATCCGGTCCTGTTTTTATTGCTGTTTTATTTTACTCCCTTCTTCTCTACCTCTCTAGCTCACACATAGTTTTATACATAGTTCTTCTGCTCAGCTTTAATTTTTGTACTTATCGCTGACAATTTCAACAGCCTTTTAAGGAAAAGAAAGACACAAAAGTAAGACTTTTAAATGCTAAGAAAATTGTCTATACTCAGAATTTTTTTCTTTGGAGATATATTCTCTTAGTAGGTAAGAAGTTTCAATTGTTCATGTCTTTTACATTAAGGATGAACATAGAACCCTGGATGCTGAACGTAAAATTGTGAGTTTTGACATTTTGTGAAGTAAATCTTTCCTGTCAGGTCATTATGGTGAACTCTGTCTGTGAGACAGATGTGTCTTTATTTTCAGCAGCCCGAAGTGATCTTCCACATCTTCCACTTGACTCCCACCCTCACTTGACCAAGAAAATTGTCCCAGAGAGTCAGCATCTGCAATATCCCATAAATAATGTCCTGGGACCATTTAGAGGATATTGGCCCATTTTCAGTTCTTTACATTTTTCTGCATCTCCTTTTAATAACTTTGCTCTGGAAATTACAGTAAAAACTGGGTCATGACTGAATTTACTTTCAAAACTCTTTGCTTTGCTTTAAAACCCTGTCACCCATCTCCTCACCGGTAGGAGTGGCAATTCCAGATTGTAGGAAATTTGTTATGGTTTTGTGATTTCAATGCTAGAATTAAAGAAAATGCAAATTTATCCAGCTGTGAAGATGGCAGGGTAGGTTTCTGCAAAGGGGATTTTCCCATTTGATAAATGTTGCAAGAGAGTGAGAAGAGCTGTTGGCCAAGAGGTGAATGAGGTTACCCACAGGCACCAGTGGTGCACCCAGTACAGCTCAGTTGCTGAACTGTGGTATATGGGTCAGTGAAAAGGAAGAGATTACTGGAAAAAAAAGAGGTGTTGAAGCTGGGGAATTCTAAGTAGCAGCAAAAATAGGTTAACATAATGTGTCAGAGTTTTAACGCAAAAATGAAATCAGACAATTTTACTGTAAAGTGAGTGCTCCATAACAAATCTTTGGAGAAAGGCATGGATCTCTTATCTTGTGTATGTGCACCTACAGCCAGTGTGCAACCAAAGAAGAAAATATTGCACTTTGCAGAACCAGAAATAAAAGTCCAGACAGAGGTAAAACTACCAGCCTAGTGAAGCCCAATAGTAGTAACAGATTTTCAAAGATGGACGTGCTTACTACTCATGCCATCAAATTTGGCATTGTCTACTTTATGCCTGTCTGCTTGTTCCTCAGATTGGCTATAAGCATAAGCTCACATTTAGCTGAGCACCTGAACTGCTATGAATGTGCAAACACCTAGGTTTAAGCCCCGCTGAAGATGCGTACATGGTATAAACAGAGTTCTGCATATCTAGCTCTAGGATATGGACTCTGCTGCTCAAAGCTTGTCAGTCCACAGTTTTTAGCTCTTTAGAGGATGTGTGCAGTGTCACCAAATCCAGCTTTTGGCAGGGTTTTTTAGATTGAGAGAGAAGGAAGAGAAACGGTGTTCTCAAGTTTGCCGTTTCACAAAGCTTTTGGGTTGCTTGGAGAGATGCATTTGTGCAGGCATCACTGATGGCTGCAGTCTAAGGATTTTAATGCCAAAAATCCTGGTCGTAATTGCCAATTAGGCAATTATTTAAACTGGAATTCATAGTTATTGGCAAGTCTTTTAAGACTGATGTCATCATGTAAATAGAGATTTTTGGAAGTACAAAAATCATATGGGAAGATGACACCTTTGCTACTGACTCTTGCTAGAAACATAGAATGAAGCTGATGAGGCTTGTTATTGCTGTAGCTGTTACCTTGAGCCTTTATAAAAGCCGGTGCATCTGACAAATCAAGATGACTTATGGGTGGCTGAGATGGAGATATCTGGCTTCCTTAGTACTTAACAGTGAGGTAATTTTCTACAGAAACTTCTACATATCATCCAAGGTCTGGCCTCTGTAAAAGGGGTCAGTAAAATGCATTTGTCAAAATGAGTGCCTGTTTGGAAAATTGCCATTTTGATACACTAATGGGCATTAATCAAGAGGAGAATAAATAGCTAGGACTCCTTACTGGGTTATTGGCTTTTTTTAGGTTTCAGAGTCAGAAATAAACACACAGCGTTGTCATTAGATTTACTTTATGAGGTCAAAAAATTACTATTAGAATTTAAAATCAGTGTGCTTATGTAGACAAAAATCTATTTCTTCTGTTAGGGGCTAATTTTACAGCACTTAACTTTTACTTCCCAGAAACATGCAGGACAATGTCCTTGGCCTGTGTATAAAAACCAGTGTTTAGTGTTTGACAATATAGTAACACATACTGTTTCATGCTGAAAATGGTCTTATCAGCCCATTAGAGGAATGCAGACATTTTTCAGCCCAAAGCCCACTGCTGGCTACCTCTGTTGTTTTGCCTGTCCTCAGGTGTGAAGGCAGCTTGAGATCATTGATGGACAGGCTGAGGACCTGCCGCGAGTCCTGTTGTTGGCCCACTGCAAACTTCTGCAGTGAGCTTCTGAATAGCTGAAAGGATGAAATACCTGATCTGCTGCTGGATATCTTTATTTTGTAATGACATCTCTCCTCCATTGCTTTTAGCATGGCTGACAGAATAAAGCTCTAGCCAATGAATAGTCAGGCCAAGATCTATATGCTAAGGTGGACACGGAAAGACATTTTCCAAAGCATTTAAGGCTTAATTTCAGGAATGGGCCTGGGACCCGCTTTTGGCAGCTCTAACACAACATTTTCTCCAAAGCAACTTAAATGAGTTGCGTAAAACTCACATTCACAGGGTGTTTTGCAGCAAGGCTTGGTTAGAACTGTGAAGTCAAATTTTGCTGTAGCAGTGAAAAGCAACTCTTGGAATGCAAGTGCCTTGGTGGTTTAAATCCTCTTCAGAAGAGACAGGCACAGGAGCAAGTGCATTCTTTCTGGGAGCAATGTTCCTACCAAGAAGCAAGTATGGGAACAGCAAGAGGTGTCTCAGTTGTCTACGGATCTCCTGTGAGTCCACATCCTTTAGACATTGCTCGAGCAGAATGGTACTGGCCTCCCCAGTAGATTTAATAAGGTTCTGAATCCCTTCCCTCTCCAGTCTGGAATTACAGCAGAGATTTGGGGTACAGCTGAAACCCCAACCATAAAACCTGCAATGTAATAAAAGACTCCTACTCCATAAGCAAAGTCTCTATCAGAGCTGAAATGTCATTTATGAGACGTGTATGCACATAAGGTGATTCCCCTTGCACTTATGTTGGAATCAGCTGCTATAAGTTTCCTGTAGGACTCGGGGGAAACAAAATCTCCTTCTGGAGCATGATTTGTCTCAATTTAAGGAGACATTTGAAAACAGAGTAAATGTCTCTATTTCTTTTAACAATCACAGAAATAGAGAATCATAGAATTTTTAAGGTTGAATACGACCTCTAACATCACTGAGTCCGAACATTAACCCAGTACTGTCATGTCCATCACTAAACCATGTCCCTAAGTGCCAGATCCACATATTTTTGAATGGTTCCAGGGATGGAGATTCCACCACTTCCCTGGGCAGCCTCTTCCAATGCTTGACCATCCTTCCGGTGAAGAAAATTATCCTCATATCCAATCTAAACTTTTCCAGGCACAACTTGAGGCCATTTACTCTTGTCTTGTCACTTGTTACCTGGCAGAAGAGCCTGACTTCCACCTTCATACAGCCTCCTTTCAGGTGGTTTTAGAGAGTGATAAGATCTTCCTTGAGCCTTCTTCAAGTTAAACAGCCTCAACTCCCTCAGTCACTCCCCGTAAAACTTGTTTATCAGTCCTTTCACCAGCTTAAAACCATAAAGGAGTCTGGATTACTAGTTAATGTGTTGATATGTATCACAGAATCATGGAATAGTCCACGTTGAAAGAGAACTTGAAATACCATCTAGTCCAATATTTTGGGGGAACGGGAGCCTTAATGAGGTTATCTAGCACCCTGTTCAGTCATAACTGGAAAACCTCCAGTGATGGGAACACCACCATGCCCCTGTGGAGCTTGTTCCAATGAATGATGACACTCACTGTAAAACTTTCCTTCCTTGTACTGGGATGATTATGTAGTAGTTTTTTGATGTTAGCAGAGTTGAATCCCACTCTGGGCATCTGGCCCTTTGGATTAAGTGCTCAGACCCATAAGATGCACTGAATGTCTTTCTATATGACCTGCTTGAAGGACTTTTTTTGGAGTACTTCTGAGATGAACATATTCCTTGGAAGAAACTGGGAGCAGGGAATGGGCATTAGTTGTAGTCAGTGCTTGAAGTGGAATTACTTGTTTATGCAGAAATACTGCCAAGCAGAAAATGGACAGGAGTATTTTCTTATAGAATTTCTTCCTTGAATGGCTGCCATAAAAGGACTCTGCATTGCTTTCTCTGTGGCAGGTGGTATTTGTGGACTGCCTGAACCTGCCTGTAAGAGGCAATGTAGAAAACCAAATGACTAATCTTGAGACTGTTCTATCAGGGAGAGCGTAGAGAATGAAAACACATTAGAAAATTCAATTTACCTGGGCACTTCTGAAGAATGTACCTTTGCTAACCAGACAACTCAATACAACTCCAAACTCACGCTGTGTTACTTTTTCCCAACCCTTATGACTCAGCTAAGTATTTTGATAGAAAAGCCCAACTATCCAACTTTATTTCCACCAAGAGGATAATTCCAGAAGTCTCTAGCCATAGCAGAGAAAGTAATTAAAACCAAACAAATAGCAGGCTGCATGTACTTGTGTTCTTTTCCATCCTGGTCAGTTATCAGTGGTCTTGAAACATTGCAAAAGTTCTGTGGCTAGCAAAGTTAATCTTAAAAAAATAAAAATCATAATGTCTGTCAAGGGAAAGACCTATTTGTTTTACGGTTGATGCTTAAAAAAATAAAATATTCTGATAATGCGGAAGAACATGTCTTGGAGCTGGGAGAGGCTGTCTCACCAAGGAACCTCAGCCCCTAGCATTGGAGGCCTGGCATGAGCCAGTAAACCACATGTTCCTTGGGATGAGTGATTATTAGTGACAAACAAAAGCAGTTTTGGCAACCCCAAACTTTCAACACTCATGAGTCAGGACCCCAACCAGTCAAAAACTGAGAGATGTGCAAAGAATGTGCTTTGTGCTGTTTTTATTTTCTTGCTGGTGGTTGACCATTCAGGGCTCACATTTTTGTTTTCTTTGTGAGATTTGAGACAGTGAACAAATTCTTGCAGTTGGGTGTTAGGGGTAAAAGGGCTGGTTATCATGATACTTACAATGAAACCTCAAAAGGTTGCAAACCCACATTGTTTGTTTTGAACCTGAGCTTTCTTTCCATTTGCTAACCAACGATTCCTGACAGTTGTGGATATATTTTTTAGCCATACTTAGGAGTTGCTTGGAAATTCTATCTTAAAAATGGAAAATGTGGTTCTCATAAAAATCAAAATTTACCACAGGAAGATGGTTTAATTTTTTTTTTTCTGACATGTTTCCATCAACACGTAACATTTGTTGCCTCAGGTTGGGAGGATCCAGGATGCTTGGTGAGTTGCTTGACAGAATCCAAATGAAAAAAAGAGATTAATTTACTATTAATATTAGCCCATGTGCTCTGAAGTTCTAAAGGATTCTTTTTTGAGTTCTAGAGCCTCATTTTGTTTTTCAAAGAGTAGAGCTCTCCAGTTGCCATTCCACACTTTTGACATATATCTTCTCTATGAGATGCATCACAAATACCTGTGGCTGTCATACAGCATGGAGATATGGTCTGACCTGATAGCCTAGGTAGTTGCCTTAGCTATAACTTCCCTAAAATACAGAATTCATGCTTCTTCCCATATTAGGAAGTGTGATGAGATTTGGACGTACTCCATTTTCTCACTAGAGAGAAATTCCTCTTCTTCATTAGCTGTGTTTGTAGGTATTATTGAATCTGTTTGCATAAAAGCACTTCTGCATATAGATTGTTGAGTGAAGGTTCATTTTGCCTCCTCATAATATAGTTTTGTTATACAAAATACTGTGGGGTTTTTTTTTTATGTTTACAAACAGAACCAGACAAAAATTAAAGCAAATAATGTATTTCTAGATGAAATTTCAGATAAGCAAATACATTCCAAAGTGCTTGAAATGTTATTGACTTTTTAACATCTTCATAAACATGTGATGGCTTTTTGTTGAGGAAGCTTCCCAGTCTGAGCATTTGGAAGGCCCTGGCAGTCACATTCCAAGACCAGGGTCTGCCACTGCTGGGTCAAAGCCCCTTTGCAGCAGGTGGCTCCTGTGACTGAGTGTCCCCTTTGGCTCCACACACACCCACTCCACAGTCAGACCAGGCTTCCTCACTAGTTTGACCCTGGGTTTCCCACAGCAGAGTCTCAAGCATCTGGTTCTTTTAAGAAATTTTATCATGATGCAGCAACAACTCAAGCTGGTGCCTTTGAAGAGGGACCCTGAACAAAAGAAATCCTGGGTTTTTATACCTGTATCATTGATGTGCACAAAAATCTGGATTCTTCCAGTTGAATCCTTGGCTCCTGCCCTGTGTCTGAGTGACTGGTCACCTGGCTGGTGCCACAGGTCCCTGTGCTCTTTGTTATGCAAAGGGTCAGCAGTCCATGGCCTCTTGCCTTGGGTCCCCACCATCCAGTCCTCAACCTGCAGCTCCCACAGTATCTTCACACAGAGCTACCTGGACCTGTTGTATTGTTTGTGTTGTATTGACCTGGATTGTTGTATTCCTCAACAATCTTCAAATATTTTGGAAAGAAAAAAAATTTAAGTCCCACAAGAATCTCAGTTTGTTTCTCTCTTTTTTAAGTGGCTAGATTTACAAGAAGATTTAGCTACCAAATTGCCTTGTCTCACACTATACACAGTGAAGGGATAGAGGCATATCCAAAAGAAGATAAGGCAGCTCACCCAGAGTTTGAATTGGATTCTGGATGTATTGTCCAGTTGCAGAGGCAGTGGAAGGACTCTAAGGGTACGTCTACATTGCCAATTAAAAAAGAGCCGGGAAGTGAGCTCCAATTATTCACAGTGCTGAAGAGCTGGCTTGCTCTCCATCACAGTTTCAGATTTCCCTCAGAGATTGTCTCCAGGGCAAACCTGCTAAAAAGAGGGGGTTAGATTTGTGCAGTGAGGACAAAGGCCCATCTGGATCCCAGTTCAGTCATTCACCTTCTTTCATTTATCTCTTAAGACACCAAATTGTACAGAAGAGGTAGAAATCTAACACTGAAATGTTGCAAAAATCAATGTTCTTTGAAAATCCAGCTCTACGTATAAGTAAACCCCTATTTGTGCTGTATCAAGAATTCACTTTTCTTCTAATCAAATTTTTCTGAGCATTTGTCTAATTTGTCATGATGGATAGACCTAGATTATTCATGAAAAACTCATCTGACAACAATAGCCTCTCATTTTCAGTGCCTCAGATATTTAGAGGGTTGACTAGAGACCAAGAATTTACAGGAATCTGCAATCAAAGTCAAGGGGAATTGCAAATAGTTCTTACCTTTAAAAGCTTTGCTTGGGAAGTAGCATGTTAGATGGGCCTGAGAGGGAAGGCATGTATATTTAAAATGCCCAGATTTTTAAAATATTTTAAGAATTTGGCTGCAAAAACACACAAGCAAAGGAGGATGAGAATGATGATTCAGAAACATGTTTCCACCTCAGGGCTTCTGTTGGGCAGAGGCAAAGTGATACATAATCCTAATCTGTTAGGTTTTCAATTGCCTGGCCATCCCTAGAAAAGAGCAGCAAGTGGTCTTTGACAGTATTTGAGATCAGACTCTTGTTTCATTCTTTGGTTAATTCAATCAGTTGCAGTTCTGCTTCAACATAACAAAATTGCTACACAATTTCAACTTGAATTGTTTTAAATTCAGCTTTGTTCTTCTTTGGACTGGTCCCCTGAATCCTTCCCTTTAGCCCTTCCTTCTTATTCCCCCCTCTCCCTTGTTGGCATGTGCAATCATGGTACAGCAATTAGTTTACACTGGCCTGGCAGTCATTATAAATTGCTTCTTATGCTTGGCAATTACATGCTGGTTAAGCCAAACCAGGCAGGACTGTGTGACAAACCCGTAACATCTGTGTCCTGACCCATCATATCATTAGAATGTATATATTCACGGGGTATGGTGCGCTGCTGGCTGGGAGTCTGAACAACAAACCATAAATAGGATAATGGCTTTCCTCAGTACATTATCATTATTCAAAAAACAAAACCTCACTTGTTTTTGAGGACCTTTTTGGTTTGTCTAAGTTTCTCCATGGATATGGCTTGCTAGGAGGGATTGATGACAGAGGTGCGCATTTGTTGTCATCTTAACCACTAAAAGCCCTGTGCCCCGTCTGCGGTCCAGGATATCCTCCCCGTGTCTCCTGTTACGTGTTCCGCCCTGCTGCACATTCAGTCTTGGCTCTCTGTCAGGGGGACAGGCAGTCGCCAGCAGGTCATCTCCTCTCTGCTTGGGCAACTTGTTTCAGCTCTATAAGGGCGCTCTGTAAACAAGAACAAACCCTGTTACATCGAGGTATGAAGAATGACTGCTACTTACTACTGTATTTTGACTCCAACAAATTTAACCTCCAATGCAACCAGGCACCTGTTAATTCCAGGGCTAAATGAAGCATGATTTTTAAACTCTCTAAACAAGGAGATAGTGAAGAGGTTGCTCAGTTTCTTAGATGGAAGGTGCTGGCTATGGAAGACTTGGTGCATATGCATTCCCATACTTTCATTGGTAGGAGGCATTTTAGACTTTGTATATACAGGAAGAGATGGATACACTGACCTCAATTAGGTAAGAGAAATTAAAAAAAAGCTTTTCTATTAATTTCCTAGGTTTTAATGATATTCAGCTTCTTTCAAGATTCATTTTATAGCAAGTTACTTAGTGTATCATGGGGGTCTACAAACTACTCCATATATTTTAAATGCTTCAAATAATTACAGTAGCCAAACACCAATGTTCTGACTAAAGTCTGCCATTCAGCTTTGAGCCTTGCACTGGCATGTGTATATAGCATATACAGCAGCAGCTGAAAATCAGATTAAAGCCTTTAAATACATATTTCATTTTTTTTCACCCAGAGAATCCAAGGGAAGATTCATAAATGTGGGGTTTTTACTCAGGGAATCCAAGGCAAAATTTGCAAATGTGTGTTGTGTCACTAAATTGATATGATGACAGGCCCGCTGTCTGATCCCTGGCATTTGGGTCCCAAACCTTCCCTCCTATGAGCAGATGTCAGAGCATATCTTGCCCTGTCTCATCTCTTGTTGACCTGGCATGGGTAGCTGGACCCTTCATGCAGCTGAGTACACTTTATGTTATCAAAAAACCTGGGCTCCTGCCTCCCTCCACAGGGATGGAAGACCCCTTGAGGCTTCAGCCTCAAGTTTTGATTTCATAGCCCCTGGCTCAGTTTGTGCGTTTAGCTGAGCCTCAATGCATTTGCTCTCCTTTCTCAATGCATCCTTGGGAACCAAATGCTTTTGTCTTTTAGTCTCATACCTTTACTGAACAGAAGAGTAGTGGTATTATATAGTATATTGCCCATTATTCCTACTTGCAGTTACTTACCCATAGGGAAAGATGTATTTCTTTTGGGTGGAACTTTGTAGTAGTCGTTGTTTTCATCATTAGCCACTGGAAATTTAGAAATCAAAAGAGAAAGGTTAAGAAATGCCATCTGGGCTCTACCAACTAGCAACACTGGTACCAGTAAACAGCACATACTGTATAGGCACTGGAGGGTGGTGTTGCCAAGGGACCCTTTCAAATGGAGGATATAGGACAAGCAGTGCCATTATGGGTTGAAGAGTTCATATGTGCAGAGACTAATTGTGCCATGCTTCCTGTCTTCGGGCTGACAGAACTAGTAGAGATGTATACAGGGCATACATTAATTTAGAGAAATATTTAGAATCCTGGGCAACAAGTGTTTCCTATCACAGCCCTTGCACAATGTTCAGGTTTTGAAGGAACATGCCTTTACCTTCATCAGAACATTTTAGAGATTTCTCCAGTCAAATGGTATGCTGGAAGTACTCTTGCCTGTAAGAAAAAAAATGTTCAGGAATGTTTTAGACAGCCTATTCTAAGGATGGTGAAGGAGAAGAGGAGAAGTGACACAGTTCTGACCTGCAGATTGTCTGAGTGCTTTTGGGGGAATTACATACTTATATACCTTGCTTTTATCATTGTGTTTCAGTAACAACAGTTAAGTTGGTTCATCCTTGAAAACCCTCATACTCTTCCCTGCCACTAGCATTGCTGGTTCCTGATGATGGGCAGCCATCCCATTCCGCTTGCTGATAAATACTGTGACAAAAGATGAGTCTGAAGAGCCAGATTTAAAAGCAAACACATTTACTCATCTTCAAAGATGAAAGAAGTAAACTCTCATCATAAGAGAAATGAATCATGCATAGGAACGATTTTTTTTTTTTTTTAAACTGCAATCTTTCACAGAGTTTAATGCCACAGAAGAGAATTAAAAAGCACTTGGATGAGATGGAGAAAAGGCCATTTACTTACCTGTAGACACCATCAGCACACTGGGCATGGCCTGATGGCTGAACTGAAGAGATGTGGGTCACAGAACAAGGCAGAGCTGCCAGGACAAGAAGTACAGTAGGAAGAGGGGATTGAGAGCAGTTGAGAGCACTTGAGAGCATTCTCAGGTAGAAACTGAAGTGAAAAACTGTCTGGAGCAGAGGAGAGAGAGAGAAAAAAAGAGAGAAAGCTGGTCTCAACTCCAAGAAAGATTGATGGTGTGTGGCTATAGGGGCGGATGATATCAAAGGCAACAAATGCAGAAGCAAAGATAATTGCATGCCTCAGAAGTAAGACAATGAGGTAGTTGGTCAGAACCTCATGCACAGATGGCTGTGAGGACACTAGAAGGGATTGCAATGAGATGCAGGAACCCTGAGAGAAGCAAATGGATGGGGAGGCCTTTGTTTTTTCCTGTATTGGTCTTCTGTAAGTAGAAAATATGTTCACAAGCCTTGCCCAAGCCAGCAGTACTGTTGGCTCTGGTAGCGTGCATGAGGAGCGATGACTGAGAGCCTTCAAGGGCTTGCACAGTGGGTGCATTCAGGTGGGATGTGCTGGCTGGACCCAGGGAAGCTGGAAAGTTGGGGTTTCACATCAGTGTTTGTTCCTGGCACACCACTGTCCCACTGCCAGGCTTACCCTGCACCCTCTGTCATGCTGGCATTGGGTCTTGCTGCCCTGTGGCTGCTCCCTTCCACTGCTTGAATATTAATCTAGCAAACATAGTTTAAAAGAACCCAATCTGCTGTGGCAGAGCACTCTTTCATGCTGGCCTGGTGCCCCCACAGAGCTGGCCTGGAGGCTGCTACCAGGAAAGTGGAAGGCTGTCAGTTTCTGGGGAGGAAATGAAGTTTCCAAAGAGAAACTTTTTGACCCATCAATTTTTTGAGTGACATAGCAAATGCAAAGTTACTGGTAGTGAAGCAAGAAACCAAGCCACCAGCCAGGCAGACTTTTAAGCTTTTTTTTTTCAGAAAACTTTCAAGTGGGTGTTTTTAAGGCCAGGCATGCACTCTTAGCCCTTTTGAGCTGCCAATAAAACATGGCTCTCAAGATGGATAGCCCATTTGAGACATTGAGGTCCTTTTAGAGCATGAAGTGATAAAATTTCAGGACAGGGTTCAAGGTTATTATTTTTCTTGAGGCTTTGAATGGCAAGCTGTGGATTTATTGTTCTGTATCTTCAGTCAGCACTTTTCAAAGCACTTGGAGGCAGCTATCAGTAAACCAGATGGATGGAAGACATACTCTTCTTATGTTATGACACGTCCTGCCTGTGCCAGGATATTTTGGTGCCAAAACAGCTATAGGCAGGCTCTAGCAGTTCAGGGGATCATGATGCTGTATCCAGAAGCTGGAATGAACAAGTTTTTTTTTTTGTACGAATGAACACCAACCATGTCATGCTCAATTTCTAGCTATGTTAATTCCTATTCTATCCACCCACCCCATCCCACTCTGTCTTCACTCAAAACCAGCCTAGTCACAGTATCGGTCAGATATACTCAGATTGAAAGCAAGCAGTGGGGGGATGTGAAAATTCTGAAAATGGCATATGCCCACCACCCCAAGGCAACAGCAATGTGTGATCCCTCATGGCAGGAAACCTGGAAACTTTCTGTCTTTGGTATGCCACTTCCTTCACACCATGAGGTTTGCTTGTAGCAATTCACATTGACATGCAAGAAGAGACCATGGGTCAGCACAAGAATCATTTTGGTTAAACAACTTCCAAACTGGTCCCAGTGAAATTAATAATTTAGACTATCCATGGATATTAATTTTAAAGAAAAGTTGGCTAATATGGAAGGATATGTTTCTCGGGTGCACACCTTCATGTTTTGAAGCCTGATAGAAGGCTGGAGATTACAAAAGTCCTCAGGACTTGAAGAACCAGACAAATTAATAGTGACTAGCAATAGCCTAATTTGCTCAAAACTTGGGTCAGACTGCAGCAAATCAAGACACCTGCTTAAGAATCATCAGGCTCCTAATATCATTACTACTGAACTACTTGTATATTTTTCCTTTATACTCACATCCTTTCCCCTCTGTTCCCTTGTGGCTTTTCTCCTGTGATCTTCCTGTGATTACAAGAGCTTTATGATGAATGGAGGTGGTATTGTCAGGTAATAAATAACCTGATTCTAGGGTCTAGGGCTTTAAGAAAATAACCAAACATGCTCAGTCCCAACCATTAAACCACAAGGGCTGGCAACACTTCAAGAGTAGTTTAGAAGTTTGGGTTTTCATTTCCAAGTTGTCAGAAAGTGATGTTGAAGCCCTCTGGAAAAGAACACTGTCCAAATGACTCCTCAGAAGCTGCCTTGAAAAGCCATTAGGAAAGTCTGGGGATAGGCATACCTGAACTTTCTCTGATATCCACCAAGTTGGATAACCAAGAGCTGATGCCATTGCACTTTTGAACAGATGAATCTTCATCTCTCTGTGTAGATTTTGTGTTAGCCAATCTCAGTCATCTTCATCACCCCTGACTCACTTTCTGGCCAATGAAGAAGCACTTCTTTGGAGATACTAATCTCCATGACACTTGAAATAGGTCAGAAGAAGAGGATGGATGACAGTAATAGGAGCCTAACTTAAAAGGTGACTACTGCATGAAAAGCTAGGTGAGATGCAAGGCACAGCCAGTGTCTGTATTTCCATTACTGAAATAATGGTGACAGGTGAGAAAGCACAGGATACTTTGTGAGGTGTTATAAACACTGAATTGTTTATTGGGTTCATTTCTCTTGTGCAGACATGGTGTGCTTGCAAAATGCCACTTTGCTTCTGAGTGGCAGTATCTGGTTGATAGCTGTTGATGGAATTGGTGAATCTTGTTTCAAGAGCCCTGCAGATACTATTCGTTCCTTGCAGATGTTTTCAGTTAAATTGGTTGGCTCTTCTCCTGGCCAAATGAAACACCCTAAGTGTCCTGACATTTTTATCTGCTGTTCTCTTAAATTTGAGTTCTTTTTTCTTGGAATAGGTTTGCAAAGCCTCCTTTGGACTGTCTTACAGAGCTAAGACACTGCAAGTTAGCTGATCCTGGCCTGGCTTTCAGTAAAGTTCTAACTGATTTTGTATACTAGGTGAGTACACCCTAGTTAACATAAACTGTACAGGACTGTATGCCAAACACACAGAGGTGGCCCGAGCTGCTACAGCATTGCAACCTGTATTTCTCAATATACAGCACCATGATCCCTCTGACTCTGAAAAACAAACCATAAATAAGATAATGGATTTCCTCAGTGCAGTATGATTACAGAGACAAAACCTCTGTTATTTTGAGGACCTTTAGTTTCTCTAAATTACCTCATAGATACTTTGGTCTTTTGACTGTCATTTTCTGCTAAGAACTGATGACAGAGGTGTGTATTTTAACCATCAAAATTTCCCCAGACTTTTTGGCACATCGCATCCTCCCTAAGTTTCCTCTTAGCAGGTCTGCCCCATGATGCACACACAGTGTGAAGGCAGGAAGAGACGTGACAAATTACTTTCTTTGGCTTCTACTTGATGCTTTTGGGAAACAGGCTACAAAACCATACCACATGGACAAAGAAGAACCTCACCTTTCCTTATCTATTTCACCAAGGGGGAAGCAGCCATTGGGCTGCCTCTTTAGGTTCCTCGTTCACATCCATGGCTCACCAGCAGAAATCCCTGATTTCACCTTATCTGAGGATTGAGCCTTGGAAGAAAAAGGGAGGGAGGGATGCTCCCCATCTCCATGCTGGGGAGGTATCAAAAACAGAAGTGGAAAGGGATACAGATGCTTGTAAGCTTTAGGTGCTCAGGAGAGGGGAGCAAACTCCGAGATGATCATTCTGGACATTCTCTATTATGGAGTTACAGGCCTGTTCTTGGCATCAAGGATCAAACATGCTCTTGGGAAGCTACTTCCACCCAGTCAAAAGGAAGGACTAGGGATGCAGGGGGGGCCTTAGAATCCCCATTCATAGTTATCTTAATCTACCTTTTTTCTAAATCTGTGCTATTTCAATAACACAGCCAAAGAGTTGTGAGATCAATAGCTAAGGCAACAGATCTTCAGTCAGGTGTGGCAGGGAGCTACATAGATAAAGATCATTGAACCGTGGGTTGGAGAAACCATCAGTACCAGTATAATACAGGTTGTGGAATGAAGGGATTGGGAGTGACTGTGATGAGAAGGACTTGGGGATATTGCTGGATGAAAAATTTGACATAAGCCAGCAACATGTGCTTGCAGCCTGCAAAGCTGCAACAATGTCATGGGCCTGCATAAAAAGCAGAGAGGCCATCAGGGTGAAGGAGGCAATTCTGACCCTCTGCTTTGCTCTCACGAGTCCTATGTTGAGTACTGTGTCCAGCTCTGGTGTTCCTAGCACAAGAAGGACATGGATCTGTTAGAGTGAGTGCAAAGGAGAGTCACTAAGATGATCTGAGGGATAGAACACTTTGCTTATGAGGAAAGACTGAGACAATTGAGTTTCTTCAGCCTGGAGAAGGAAAGACTCCAGGGAGATATTATAGTAGTCTTTCAGTCTCTAAAAGGGGCTAATAAGAAAGACAGAGACAAAATTGTTAGCAGGGCCTGTCAAGATAGGACAAGAGTTAATGGTTTTTATCAAAAAGAGGGTCAATTGAGACTGCATATAAGGAAGAAATGTTTTATGATGAAAGTGGAGAAATGCTGAAACACGTTGCCCTGAGAAGCTGTGGATGCCCCATCACTGGAAATGATAGGAATTGAACAGAAAAGAAAAGAGTAGAATAGATTGTTCAGTTGGAAGAGACCTACAATGATCATCTAGTCAACCGCCTGACCAGCTCCAGGCTGACCAGAAGTTAAAGCATACAATTAAGGGCATTGTCAAAATGCTTCTTAAACTAAGACAGGCTTGGGATATCAACCACCTCTTTAGGAAGCCTGTTCCAGCATTTGATGACTCTTTTGGTAAAGAAGTGCTTCCTAATGTCCAGTCTAAACCTCCCTGATGCAGCTTGCAACCATTTCCACACATTCCATTACTGGATCCCAGGCAGAAAATCTCAGACCTCCCTCTCCCTTTCCCCTGCTCAGGAAGCTGTAGAGAGTAGTGAGGTCACAGCTCAGCATCCTTCTCTCCAAACCAGACAAGCCCAAAGGTGTGTAGCTGCTCCTCATAGGACATTCCTTCTAGCCCTTCCATCGGTTTTGTTGCCCTGTTCTGGGTGCATTCGAGTACCTTCACATACTGCTTAAGTTGTGGGCCCAGAACTGTGTGGAGTACACCAGGTGGGGTTGCACCAACACTGGGGTACAATGAGATAATCACCTCTCTTGCCTGGCTGGTGATGCTGTGTTTGATGAACCCCAGGATGTGTTTTGCCCTCTTGGCTGCCAGGACACAACTGGCTCATACTGCACCTGCAGATTTCTTTCTGCAGGGCTGCTCCTCAGGTAAGTGTTCAAGGTCAGGTTAGATGGGGCTTTAAGCAACCAGACTGAGTGGAAGGTGTCCCTGCCCACGTGGGGGTGTTGGAATTAGATGATTTTAAAAGGTCCCTACCGACTCAAACCATTCTGATTACATGGTTCTATGATCCCTGCCTGCAAGTGCTCTCTTGTAGTGCCCTAGTGCAGGAGAGAGTAAAGGACAAAAACCTAACTCTGTAGCTTCTTAAGCTATTGCTTTGTCTCCAGTGTGCTCTGAACAAAGACCAGGGTGCTACACTGGGACCTTTGCTGCCTGTGCCCAAGAGATGAGCTGCATGCTATGCTGGTGGAACAGCATATCTTCTTGTGCCCTAGGTGGCCCCCGGTGCCTGTGAGCCACTCAGCAGTTCTCTATCATAGCCTTGTCTGGCTGAGAGGTGGAAACCCCTCCTTTTGCCCCTTTAGGACACAAAGCTGAGAGAGCAGTGCCTCCCTGGCTCAGCCTCTTCAGTCCGGGAAGAGGCATTCAGTCAGCCAGCCACTCGGGTCATGGAGTAAAGCCCTGGCAAAGTTTTTAATGAGCAAAAACTCAACAAATTGCTGTTGCAAACACTTGGGCTGACTCCCTTCTAAGCTGGAGGCATCTGCTGAAGGCAGCAAGAAGGGAAAGATTTTTCCTTTTTTATCGTCAAGCTGCTGCCTGCAGAATGTGAGCGCTCTAACTAGTGTGCTGACTCTGGCAACAAGTCAGCCCCAGTGTCTGCATAGCTGTTGGCAGAGAACAACTGGACTCACAAGTTTTCAAAATATTTTCTTTTTCTCTCCTCCTCATGATTTTCTTTGTTTACCCAAGAGAAAGGGATTTGTTGGTAACCTCTGAAGATATAATAGTGTCATATTTCAATTGAGATCAGGACATGTAAGCCATTTACTCAATTTAAAGTTATTGTATTCCAAGATCTATGAAGTACTGTATAGATTATAATTGCTTTCAACAAATATGTTAGTGAAATTGCAGTGTTTCAGGGTGAACCATATAATCAGTCTTCTTGGAAGTTTTGGAGACAGGAGTTAATAACGGGTTATCTTCTCAGTTATGCTATGATAGACCATTTCCTATCTGGAACTAGGTCATGTCAAATAGTATCAGCAGTTTATTTTTGCTATTATTTGTAACCATCAGTAGCTGCTATCAAAACAGGAACCTCATTTTGCTGTGTGGATTGAACACGTGAGAAGCAAAAACAGCCCATAGGCTACAAACTTTGCTAAAAGTAAAATGCAATAAGTGGATGGACCAAATATTTTGTGGTGGATTAGATGTAGCAGAAATAATTGCAGGGAAAGTATTGTTATGAATGCTGACTACATGTGTAAAGCAGTTTTCCAGCTGCTTATCCACTTTCCAACAGCTGAGCGGTCTGGTGGTGCCAGAGTGGACATTTGGTTGAACAACACCTGCATGGCTGGATGATTTAGCCATGGCTGGCAGGAAACTCCACTTTGAAAACTTTGCCTGATGTGCTTTATTTTCCTGCATATATGGAGGACTGGCTTGGAGTGACCCTGGAACTTCTGATATTAGAGGGGAAACAATTTATTGAAGTGATTTTAGGATTGGATTGGTGTCTTTGGGTGATGTCTCCATAAGTATCCTTGCTGATCAGAGGGTAAATCAAGAGCTGTGGGACTCAACTCTGCTTTCTAAGCCTACGCTTGACACTGAGGCAGGGTATCTGTCACTCAACTAAGCACCATCACAATTCTTCCCCGTTTCTCAGAAATGTGACATCTCCCCTCTCCATCACTAGACAATCCATGAGCTTTCCTGATAAATATGAACTTGGTTGCTGGGAAATGAGCTCAGGCTACCTGGGACATGAGCTCAGGCTACCTAAAGATGTTAGGAATACTTTTTTCAGCATGTAAAGATGAGAGTGCACTCCTCAGACTGCACAGGGGGAAAATGGGGATACTTTTATTTCTTTTCCTACTTCCATTTATTATTTTTTTTAATATTCTGAGAAAAAAAAAAGATTTCAAGGGACTCAGAATTCTCAAATTAATGTGAAGTCATTTTACTTACATTGGTCTTCAGCTTTGACAAATGATGTTATAAAACCAGTGATGTGCAGTCCCTTGTTCAAAGTGTCTTTCTGACTCAATGTCATTCACATTCCCTGACAAACAGTTTTATATGTAATACAGGAAAGGACAAGCATGCACTCTCACAAAGTCATTCTTAGAGACATTATAAGCAGAAATCTTCTCAGAAAATTTTGCCACCTGATCTTACTGTAACTACCTTCTAGTACAAGACACGGTGGTGGAAGTGACATCTTCCCTTTAAACACCTTCTATAAGTAATTTCATACTTATATAAGTAATTTCTGATGTTTGAAATACCAAAACATAAATCAAATTGCAATATAAAACCAAATGCTGATATAGTAAGGGAGGAAAAGTCCCACACCATCTAGTGATGAATCACATTTCATTGTTTCCAAAAGCTTTGTGCACACCAGCATTTAACCACAGCCAGTCACAGCCAGTCACCTTTGCCAAGAGTATTTCCAGTCATCTACCCCTACCAACTTAGGTTAAACTGAATCCTCAGAGGTTGCAAATGCCACAAAGAGCTGATATGTATGTGACATATCACCATACAAACAGTGGTACAATTCCACACTGAGGACCTCCCTGCAGCCAAATGAAAGAATTAGAGCTGCTAGAGAATTGCAATGCTGCCTGACTTCATGCTCTGTGTTATTATTGCCCTTCAGATTTTGTAGATTGTGATCAGTCCCTCCAGTAATGTAAGCAAACAAGTGAGTAATTTTTTTAAAAGACAATACTGAACAAGAAACAAATACAGAAAACCACTATGTATTAATTCATCATAGTAAAAATATAATGCACAGTAGGCTACTTGTGGCTTTGCGCAATTCAGGGTTTCCTGATGTGCTCTGACATCTTGGTATGTGAATGAGGTTTTCTGATGCAAGTAAGTGCAATTCCCTAGCTTGATGTTAATCTCGTTTTACAGAAGATGGGGAATAGTAAAAAGTCATTCTGAAGTCTCAGTGTTCACTTTCTCGACTTAAGGACATTCCCATGTGGAATACAATAGATTTTTCCTGTACACATAAAAATTGTATCGAACCTCAATGTTCGGTTAGGAAGGAAAGTTTTTTCTATTCAACAAAAATATGACCCTTTCCACCTTGTTGTATCAGATGTGCCCAATTTTTCTTTTATAATGGATCTTTTCTGGACCCCAGGACCCCATAAAATCCTGGCCAAAATGACAGCTCATGGTTCTAAAACTTTGAAATACATTTTTTCCCCTATTAAGAGAAATTCCCTTTCCCCCAAGCACCTCAGTCTTTCCTGGATCAGAAACATTTCCAGCTGGAACACTTGAGGGCTCGTCTGAACAGCAGCTGGCATGCAGGTGTTTTAATAATATAAACTGAAATTGTCATTTGGGCGTCCTCAGCCTTGTCATTACGCTGTTACTGCCTTCAGATACTCGGAGACCAGCCTTAAAATCTGGGATGTGAGAAGGAAATGAGCAAACACATCCTGCTGTTGTTCTGCCTGCTTAGGGATCGCCAGGCAAATGTGTCCATGCAGGTCCAGCCATTTCTCCCGCTCTCTAGGAAAGAAGATCCTGTTCACGGCTTGTAATTTAGACTGTAAATCTGTCATTTCTTCCCACATGGCTCTTTCACTCAGCTGTCACTTTTCAGCTGCTCTGGCAGCTTGGTCCTGCCCCCACCAAATTATTCTACTCACTTCTTGCTGGAGCTCCATCCGCTTTCCCTTGTGCAATCTGTTTTCTTGCTCCACACATCCCTGTGTCCCTAAATCCTGCTCTCTCTTGCCCAGCTGTTTCCCTGACCTCTCTCGTTTCCTCCTTCCTTCCACCCAGTCAACACTTCTGGATCAAGCCAGCATCCAGCTGTGGTTTTCTGCTGACTTTTTCATCCTTGTCGGGAATGGACATAGAAAAGGGGGAAGTGTCGTCCTAACCGATACAGTGGGATAGGATTTCTTCTCGTTGGAAACAAGCAGAGACAGAAACCCTCCTCAGAGGCAGCTCTTTCATTTACTCCTTCAAAGGTTTGGGAAAAAAGGCAGTGATCTTCCTCTGGACAGACTTACTCCTACACTGCAATTCATGGAAACTGTTGACCATTGCGGATGAAAATCACAAATTCATGGGAATATTTCTGGATTTAAGATTATTAAAGGCTCTTTGAAAATTCCCACGTCAACAGAGCTGCCAGAAAAATTTGCAGTGTGGCAACTTCTGAGGTTTCAGTTGTTGTTTCCATTGTGCTCTCACAGGAAAATAAAAGTCTTCATTAAAAATGGGAGGTGCTGGGATATGGTCTAGAGACTGGCAGCTGATAGACAGCTTGGAATAAGGTGAGCGCAAGCTCAAGCAATTAATCTATTTTAGTAAAATCAGAACTCTATGGAGAAGGAACTAGACTGTGCCTCCCACAAGGAGCTGGCTGTTACCTCCCCTCTCCCTTCATAGACACGGGAAACTCCCAGGAAATTGTTTCTGCAGTAAACGTGAGTCTTGGAAATGCAGAGTAAAGTGCCAAGTTTATATGGCAGCAATCATAAACTCAGTCTTTGTATCTGCCAGAAGGACTTGGCAGTATTTCTTGATAAATTCAGAAATATTTGGGAAAATGCAGAAAAAAAGGGTAAGATGGTTCTAAAACTTGTAAATATTTTGCAAATCTTAAGAATTCATACCTTTTTAGTTTTATAACTCTAATCTTTCTATTGAATCACAAAATCAGAGCTTTCACTTAAAAACATACTGACAAATCCAAGCTATTGGAGCTACATAAAAAACCATTTTAAAATGTGAACCCCAAAAGCCTGAAATGTTGAATAAAGAGAATTCAACTGGATACCTTTTAGAAATTTTGGGTTTCTTCTAAACCTGTTGTAATTTTGGGGTCTTATGATTCTTGAATGTCTGAGGTTAACACGTTATGGGTGCCTAGTGGAGGGTAACTTTACACTACAGCCACATGTCACTGGGTGGGTGGAATATCAGAAAATGAGGGAATAACTTAAGCTTCTGCACGAGGCATACACAAGGGAGTGAAACAGCGAGAGAAAATGCCATTGGTAGCTGGTAAGAGAAACTTCCTGGCAGTAAGAGCTGTTATTTTGTTGTTATTTTGTCTGACATTAGCAGTGAGATGAACTGAGTGATCTAGGAGTGTTTTGTTATCTCTTACTTCTAGGAACCCTGGAGCCACAATGCCACTTGGACAGAATTTATGGACAGCTTTTCAAAACAAGCAGGCAAAATATGAATGTGCATCCACAGGAAGCTTGGGCAAGGATGGCTTTGGTTTTCTTCTTTCATTTTGTTTACTGGTGAAAGATGAACTTTTAAATAAATGAATAATTAGGCATCAATTTAAATGTTTCATACACTACAGTGTTAAGTTTCATATGCTACACACCCTTTTCGATTACTTAAAAACCCTACAAGTGTCTCTGTATCTTTTGAAAGAAAGATGACATTTAAAAAAATTTAAAAACATAGGAAAAAAATATACAACATGGTGTTTTGAAAGTGGTGGAGTTTCTGTCAGCCATTTGTCACATATCCCACAGGTCAAAGATTTTTCAACTGCACCTTTAAGTAATGAAGAGATTTGACTTGTCTGCAATTGCATATTTGAAAAAAGCAGAGGTTTAATGTACACGTGCCTCAACTGATCATTTCCTGTGCTCTAACATATTTGTGTGGGCACTTATGAAGGGGATGTGACTATTTTCAGTTTTTGCAAATCCCCTTTAGGTGCTCTTTTTTTCCTCCTATAATTGTTCTGTTGTTAAGGTAAAGCTTGCTGTCTTACAGCTTAAGCCCCAGAAATTTAAACAGTTCATCAAAAACTAGCCTCACTGGGATAGATGTATTTGACATCCATGGTAAAACTTTACTCCAATTGTCCATTGCTTGTAATGCAAACATATACTCACTGACTTGCTCCTTAATATTTCATTAAGCTAAACTTTGGACAATGAATAGCTATAAATGCTTGAATGGAATTTATCCATTTAGGCAACAAAGCCCCACTAGGAGTGCATATTTAATTCCAGATATTACGTACCAACAGACCTATTCAATGCTCTCAATTTAAGCATGATGGACATTTTTTTAGGCATACATATATTAATTTTGAAAACCATAGTGACTTGGCACTTATAAAAATAAACATATTATCATTCTACAGTATTTTCACTGCACTTAAAAATATTTACACTTTTGTGACTGGAAATCTTGCTTGCTTAGTTAGAGAATTCAGACTCTTGGGATTTTTGGGGCAGACTTTCTCGCATTTGATAGCAATTTTCAGTGGCTTTCCTTCAAGATCAGCAGTAAATATTTGAATGGACTTCTTTACATCTTCTGACTTTATGTTGTAACTGTAGCTTGTTGCCTTTGTCTGTATTTTCTTTGGCTGAGGAAAGGTGGACTACTGAGTACTTCTTTTCCTTTCTTATGATCATTGCCATTAAATCCTTGAAGCTTATCATGCGTTGTCAAAGCAATTTTCATTTCAATTTCGATTACAGATTTGATTCTCTTAAGCATTTACCTACAGTCTTGGGGAACTATCTTTTAATTCCTTTTTTTATGTATTAATACATCTGCTTTTTAATGCCATTCTAACTGAATGTGTGGGTTTTGTGGTGCTCTCACACTGAGCACACATAAATGAGTGATTTTATATGAGCACATAGGGAATGGCTTAGCTCTTCTTAGTGTTTATGTAAGCTTCATATTAAATATGTCTAGGAAATTCAAAGGTTTCAAACTATCCAGATTAATTGCTTTCCTTTTGCATTGATCTGTCATACTCCTACTGTATTAAGGATGAGCTTTATGGCACGTGGAGTAGACTGCTAGGAAACTGCTGTATGGAAAAGACATTTATCCTTTGGCAGAGGAAAGCACACGGTGCATCACATGGGTTGGGGTAATTACAGTGTATCTGGAGCTGGAGGCGTGCAAGATGGCCACAAGCAAAATTCGTGTGAGATGCTGCAGAGTGTAATACCCTGTGCCATCTATAAATTTAGAATATTTTGAGTTGCTCTTTTCTTCCCCCCTCTTTTTTAAAATTAAAACCAGAACAGAACATTGTTTCCTGCATTTGGGACCCAATCCCCAAACCCTTATGTAAGTTATTCCATAGGCTTGGAAAACTACTCTTTTCTGCCTTTTTTTTTTTTTTTCATTTCTTTTAACATGTAACATTCACATTGTGAATACCAAAGGACAAAATAGAGCTTGTGCAGACTGTGTGCTGTTAAAGTGATTACAGCCATAGGCTGACCGCCTTTGTGGCCTCTTGGCTGCTTTAGGGGTTCTGCACACGCAGTCACCTGGTTCGCAATTTCGTTGAATTAGCCATGCAATTTCCATTGGTATTTTAACAAATGGCTGGAAAAGCTGTGGTGATTTGTGAGAAAAACAAAAGAATCACTATGACAATTTGGTGTATTTAATACTTCCCAGTCTGTAAACTGGCGAACTTTGCCTTTATGCTTCTTTCTAGAAAGAGCTGGGCTCCAGTGTTACCTCACCTGTACACTTGGCACATAATGGAGCTACACTGGAAATTATCAGTCTGCTGTGCAGTCTGCACCTCTATCCATCATCTGCATCACACTTAATTCTGTAGTTTTTGGCAGTGTGGATTTTTCCTGTTTTGGAGCTACATGATTGTATCACCAATCTGAATGCCACAAATACATGGTTTACTGCCTCCCCTCTCTGGAGTAACCTCATGCTTCCTACCAAAATTAGGCAGTTGATGTTGGACTCAAAAATCTAGTTTTTAAAAAGAATTTAAACTCTGTGGAGAGCTCTTCATTTATTTATTTTTCTGTCACTGATTAATCCCTTCATTTGGTATAATCTGATAGAAGAAGCTGTCTAAGACAGGAACCAAAGGCTTGTCAGTAAAGAAAGTCAAACCAAGAGAGGTGAGGCTCTTACCTGAAAGGAAATTGCCTCCCAAAACCTGTTCATCTAAATCCTGGAATAGAAACTGGAAATGGCTGCATTTGTTCTGGCATCTGGAAAGGGGATACAGAATACAGTGAATTATATCCCAGAGTCTTTCAAAATAAGTACATTTTGTGGTATCCAAGGTCATAGAAAAAGCAAAAACTGATGCTTCACGGTTTCATTCCCAAGTTTAGTTCTGAGTAGGATGAGCTGCTTCAGTACTGATAAAAGGCTTCTTGTTGGAAAGACATCCCTTCAATCATTTCTCTGGTCTTTTTGAAAAGCATGTGCCTGTATTTGGTTTGCAAAACAAGGTTTTAGTAGTGGGAGGCTACAGGGGTGGCTTCTGTGAGAAGCTGCCAGAAGCTCCTGCTGTGTCCAACAGAGTCTATGCCAAGTGTGTCCAAGATGGACACACCACTGGCCCAAGCCCATCAGTGATGGTGGCAGTGCCTCTGGGACAACAGAGTGATAAAGAGGACAAAATGCTGCACAACAGCAGCTGGGAACAGGAATGAGAATATGTGAGAGAAACAGCCCTGCAGACACACAGGTCGATGAAGCAGGAAGAGCAGGAGGTGCTCTGGGTGGTGGAGCAGAGATTCCCCTGCATCCTCTGGTGCAGACATGGCGATGCAGCTGCGCCCCTGCAACCCTTGGGGGTCCCAGGCGGAGCAGAGATCCACCTGCATCCAGTAGAGGAGCCCACACCAGAGCAGGTAGATGCACAAGGGAAGCTGTGAACTCACGGGAAGTCCATGCTGGAAGAAAACTCTGGAAGGACCTGTGGCGCTATTGGAGAGAGGACCCCACATTGGAGCTGGTTTGCTGGGAGGACTTGTGATCCTATGGGGGACCCTCACTGTACCCCATGGGAGGGGGCCATGCTGAAACAGTTCATGCGGAACTACAGCCCAGGAGAAGGATGGGCATTGGAGAAGTTTTTGTAATACTGTCTTCTGTGGGAAGGATCTATGTTGGAGGAGAGGCAGAGGAGTCCACCACTTGAGGAAGAAAGAATAGCAGAGAAAACATGTGATGAAATGACCACAACTCCCATTCCCCATATCCTTGTGCTGTGTGGCAAGAGGAGGGAGAGAATTTGCATGTGAAGCTGAGCCTGGGAAGAAGGGAGGAGGGGGGGGGGGGAGGTATTTTACTATCTGCTTTCATTTCTCATTATCCTCCTCTGATTTGATTGGTAATAAATTCAATTCATTTTCCCAAGCTGAGTTTTGCCCATGATGGTAACTGGTGACTGATCTTCCCCTGCCCTTACCATGACCCATGAGTGTTATATTTGTTAGGTTTTCTCTTCTCTGTCCAGCTGAAGAGGGGAGTGATGGAGTGGGCACCTGGTATCCAGCCAGGGGCAACCCACCACAGTCCATCAGCTGTGGAGATACTTCCTACCAGACCCATCTTCTCTTACCTTTGAACAACCTTATTTTTCTTGGCAAAGGCATTTAGAGCAGCTCCAGGAGAGAAGATCGTATCCTGAATGTCACTGCTACCTGACTGCATTCTAGTAAATGGAGAATATTTGTGCCTGGGGGTGGCCTCACTCGAGGCTCTATGGATTTATGTGTCCATGTATATAGGCACTACATCCTGAACAGAAACTCTAGGAGCACTTTGCAGTTCTCAGATCCAGATGTGCATCCAGTCACATCCTGACTACAATGTTGGGTGAGATTTTCTGCCTTTCCTGTGTCTCTTCCTTCTCACTCCTCAGAAATGTTGGTTTCCCATTGGAAAAAGGAAATTTAGTAAGGTGTAGCCTTTGAGAGCTAACAGCATTCTTCATTTGGTCCTGTGTCTGGAGTAATCTGGAATATTTCTGCAAACAAAGATTATTCCCATGTGGGTGTGTGGGGGGGTAACATAACACTTATCCTGTCTGGAAGAATAAAGAAAATATGTATTTTCTGTGGGTTTTTCTTATATTATTATTTTAAAAATCTGTGTGCCCCATTCTTGCTTTTTTTTTGGCCAATAATAACAATGCCACAGATATTACAAATTTGTTTTTCTGTGCTGTAGATGCCTGCATATTATATCACTCTAAAATAAAATTAAATGAAGAAATGGAGAGTAAAACTTAAAAAAGTTTTCAAGGCCTTGTTTGTGATTTTCTTCAGTATCTTAGTATGTTTTCAAGAAAGAATAATATTCCTTAAATATATTACTTTTTGCCATAAAGATTAAAAACAGACTAAATGAGATAATTGTTTTATTTTTCTTTTCAAGTAAAAGATTTACAGAATGAGGTTGGAAAATTGTGTGTAGGCTGATGTTTTATGTTGTAGCTGGTTATTACTCAGTGAGTCACTAAGTTTCCAGAGCTTGCCACACCTTAAGGTTAAACTGCCTCAAACCGGGCAGCAAACTGTTAGCTGAGGTGCTTTGAATGACTTTTTTAAACGTAAAAAGATATATATTTAAACAATGTGCAAACTTTGCTGAGACTACTCAGATCCTCTTTCCTTAAAAAGTTTTCTCTGCATGCTCTCTGTTTTCTCTTGTAGAATTAAGCATAACCAAAATAATTTTTTAATTTTCATAGTTACCAGTATTTCCTAGGAAGAGTTAGAGGTCTCTCTATTGATAAGAAGGAAGCCAGTATTCAACAGCATAGTCCCACCAAGTAGTTTTTTGGGACTTTAGAAAGACATGTCAGAAATCCACAGTGAACATTGAGTAAGCATGTGCCTATGTCTAAGATGTGAAACAGAGGAAAGGAAATTTATTGAGTGGACATTCATCTTTTCAGTTTAATACTGATACCTCAGTGTCTGCCTGGCTGAACACTGCATGTGGTATTCGGAACAAATACTGAAACAGCCAGTTCTGGAAACATTATTTTAAAAGAATAGTAGTATCAAAATAATTAATAAATATTGATTCAATATCATGTACTGTCATCCACAGTGGTGGCTTCATCCTGAAAATTGGATGCTTCAGTAACCAGCCAAACACAGAATATGGATCAGCTTAAAGCATATGAGGCACTCCCCTGGGTTCTGAGCAGGACAAGTATTGTACTTTGTTCTCCTTTGGGTGCTATATTCTTAAATGTGAGGTATATTTTGAAGGTACTTTCAAATGGAATAGAAACTCCCCAAAATTTCCTTTCCCCATTAAAAAAAATATTCATAAACCTTCAATTTAAAGCTACCTTAATAATAAAAAAAAGAATTAAAAAAGAGAAGAAAACAAGATTAAGTAAACAGGTGTTAGGAACATTGTCAGACTAGGTGAAAATTGTACTGAATTCTTCAAAATAGAGGAAGGCATTCGCAAGACAAAAGTCTGTCACAGTGATGAATCCACAAGAATGGGTAGCTAAGAAATCAATAAAATATGTAGATAGGTAGAAAATACACTTTTCTCCTGTTCCCTCCCTTTCTTGGTGGGTTTTTTTTTTTGGGGGGGGGGGGTGTTTTTGTTTTGGTTTTGGTCTTGGTTTTGTATTTTTATTTCCTGAATACTGTCATATTGAACCTCAGAGGACTTGCCAAAGCTTTTCAGAAATTGTTTAGTTTATTGTTGATATGCAACTGTTGAATGTTGGTATTCAGATTAGTTTCAAGTAGCTACAGAGACATATAGATCATGTGAACTAGTAAGTGAAAGAAGGAAAAAAAATCCCCATTCTTCCCAGCTACTTACCATGGTTCTTGTCTTTGCACATTTAATGGTAGGCACTGACTATCTTTTAGCACCCAATACTGCAAGCCTTTGCTCTGTACAGCAGGAGATGGACAACAGGAAATGTTTTCTTTTTCTTTCCCCCTTTTTGTCCTGTTTCATTGCTGTTGATGTCTCTTGCTGCTCTGTGGAGTGCTTGTTCAGAAAATGGGAGCAGGGGTGATGGTTTTGAATTAGCTTTCAGTTAGTGGTAAACATTTTTTACTTCGGGTCGTGGGTTAGCCCTTAATTTTCTGGGGCTTTTAAATGTATCTCAAATTTTTAAAAATTTCCTTCTTAGGCATAGAGCAGTAGGAGATTAATGAACAGAAATCTTATCTGGTCCTGTGGAAAGGCTGTTATATACAAAACACAGTGATGACTTGCTTTTGTAACTTGTTGCATCTTGCCCAAGGGTTTTCTTGGTGGTCTTAATAGAGCTAATACACTTTTTGACAAGGACCCTGCAGGTATGGTGCATGGCACTAGATCAGTGGAATGCTGAGTAAAGCAGTGATGCCTTTGAAGAACCCTGAAGAACAGACGAGTGGAAAAAAGGTTTTAGCAGCTTTTCTCTCTGTGTAGATTAAAAGAACACTTTTAATAGCCCCTGCCAGATCTGCAATCCTCTGTAAATGGCAGCTGAAGCCAAAACCCCTGGAGCTGCTGTACCACCATGTTGTCCAGGGTGCTTCCTCTCTGCTGGCCTTGCCATGTTTGACTTGAGGGTCATTCATTAGTGGATGCAATAATGGGCATCTCATGTCTTCAGAGCCCCTCTACCTCTGTGTCTGTGGCATATTGCAAAGCCCACCAGGTATAATCTCTGAGGTAATACTTCTAGAGACCTCTTCAGGGGCTCAACTCATCACAGCCGATGTCACTGAAATTCAGAAAAGTCTTGAGACAGTGTGGAATAAAGGCTTCAGCCTGGAACCTTCCTTCTCACCAAGAGCTTCTTACAAAAGATGATTGGGTTTTCAGGGCAGGATTTAGTTCTTGGCTGTGAAGACTTCCTCAGTCTAAGCACTGATCTCCCAGCTATGTGCAAGCTGCTGGTTGGGTAAAGTGAGCTAATCAGCCCCATCCTCAGAGTCAGGGGGGGCTGCTCAAGCAGCCAGGCACAGGTATCTGCTTTAGGGAAAGAAGAACAGCTCTCCAGACTCCTCTGCCCTATGGACTAGGGGCACCTGCTATAATGGGAGCTGGATTACATGAAGACACCCACATTTAAAAAGTATATTTATGTGTCTACAGTCTGGATGTGAATATCAAACATTTGTGGCTTAGGGATTAGGCTGCCTAAACATAGATGCTATGTTGTGTCTGAGACATCCAAGGTGTACTTTGGGATAGGACACAATGACTGTGAGGGACCTGTGGGCAGGAGATGGAGTCCAGGCAGGGCTCTAGAGGTAACATCAAGTGCCTCTAAATATCTGTGTACGGGCAACAGACCTGAGCCTTTAGTGATAATTCACATTTACAGATACATTCTCATCCTGTTTCTTCTGTTTAGTCTTCCTTTGGCTTTCTTTTTTTTTCTTTTTTAATTCCGAATTTTCCATGTGAAGTGGTTATGTAGTCATCAGTAAAGCCAGGAATTTAGTGTGACCAGCTACAAAGAGGAAACTAGAACATTATTTTACCTGATGCACATTTATTAGAGGCTCCTTGAATGGCTGAATCATGCCCCTCAAAATAGAAGTGTCTTTCCTTGACCTTTACTGTCTTTCCCTCCCAGGTAAATCAAGAGACAAAAAGACAGCAGAGGAATGATACAGCTCCAAAGAGAGGTTGCTTTTTAATTTATACTTAACCATAACTCTTTACTAAATTTGTTGTTTTAAAATACTTTTCTGATACATCTGCATCAATACCAGTCGGATATTGAGAAACAGGATAACCCTCGCTTCAGTGGTTTAAGAAACCTCTCAGAACATCTGACGTAAGTGAGCACATTGAACAAATAAAGAAATGTGGAATTTCCCCCTCAACAGCCTTTCATCCAGGACCCTGCAGCTGGGGATGGAGGAAACATTGAATGTCAATGTGGCAGCTACTCCTATGCTTCCTGATCTGACATATGGCCAGTTGCATCCTACATGATTTTTCACATGGTGGGAGGAGCAGACTAAACAGTCTGATAATTTGTGGTCATTTCAGATGTTCCAGGAGTGCCATGGAAAGTCATATAAGAGTGGTGGGGAAGGGGCGATGAGGTGTAAAAGCACAGGAAGACCTGCAAACGTCTTGCTTTGCCCTGAGAATCTAGAGTTTTTCTTTCCAAGCTTTAAAAAGTGCCTTAAGTAAAGGTACCTCCATGGCAAACATCTGTAAAAAGAAGCAGAACACAAAATTTAACACTCTGCTATTGGGATTAATGTGTCTTCTGTTTGTGTAGTGGACAGAGAGCCAGACTTTGTGAAGGACTGAGATATGATTAGAAACATGACAGACCCATCAATGAGAACTCAAAAAGGTGGGTTAAATTTGCTGTTGTATGACTGCTCCCAATAGAAAGACTAAAAGCATGGGGTTTTTTCCTTCTTACAATGCTTTCTGTTGTTTTTTTTTTTAATTCCCTGGTGTTCTTGTTCTCTGTCAGTTTAATATTCTGTTCACATAGAAAGAAGTAGGCACAGCCTGAAATTTCCTTTCTGTAGCTGCCTTACAGAAAGCATTAGAACTGAAAGAAGGACGGGATTTCAACGTTCACAATAGACTTTAGAATGGAAACATGGAAAGCTTACATCCATAAAAGGAGACTCTACAGGCAATTTCTGAGACAAGATAACTCTGGTTTTCCAAAGGATGTATTTTCTGTGTTGGTGCTCTCACCATGGGGTCCAGAGCTTCACAGCACTTGTCTCCAGGCCATGAGAGGGCTGAAGCTCAATGCCATAAATACATCGCGCCTCATTGCTGAGGGCATCTCTTTGAATAAAAATGCAGTCATTGTTCAAATAAGAGTGAATCTGAGCACCCCAGAAATGCCTTGATCCTTGATTTAATGCCACACAGGCAGATTGCAGTAGGACTAGGACTGGTGGTGTTGGCTTGGTCTGTTGACATTGCATAGTTTACACACAGGTTTACTGTTATGAGTAACCATAGAAAACAGATAAATAAGATAAATATCAGCATGAGTATTATTTTGCAGCTCAAAATGAATTCTCTTTTGCAATGTCTGTGACAGTTCTGAAGTTAAAGACTGGTTACCAGGAAACAGAAGCTACTTCTTTTCGAGCTTGTAAAAGACCTCAACACAACATGGGCTAGCTAATTAGGATGATGAAGGTAAAAACTTGTATGTGTTATAATCAGAGAGGTCAGACAATGAGTGTGTCTAAAACCAGCTTGTTCCGTGACGCACGCCTGTGCCAGATTCTGGTGCAGTTTGGAGAAGCAATTATGTAAATATAGATTTGCAAACAATTCCACAAAGTGACAAAAAAAAAGTGTTAATTACCAAAAATGTTAGTGATCTGTCTAGCCAACCACAGAGTGATGAAACCATGGCCATGTTAAAAATGAAAGCCTGATGTAACCACCCTGGGTTGTTTGGGGTTTTTTTCAGGAACATTATCTTTCTTCATATCTTTGACTTTTAATTCTCGAAAGCATCTGGATTTATTTATATTTTTAAACAAGGGCCAGGAAGAAGACACACATGCACACAGTGAAAATGTCTACTCCTATTGGCATGCGGGAATGCCATGAGTAGTGCCACCACAAATCTTCATAGACCTAAAAATCAGTTAATTTGTGCTCATATTCTCATCCTGAACTAAATAAGATTTTTACCTCACCTTTGATAGAAAAAAATCCAGTCTATTTTCTTTCAACAAATGAAAAAGCAATATTGGTAGTAACTTTTTCCTATTTTTGACTCGCAAATAGTTTCTTACATCACATTGTAATCACAATATAATAAATCTCTTCTTTAATATTCATTCGATTCTTTATATGTCTGCCTGTAAGCTCAGCATTTCAGCATTACAATTTAAAAGGCTCATTTCTCAAGAATGAAATCAGTGTCTTTATTGTACGCATTGACTACTTGGGCATTATAAACATAGTAGATAAATAGCAAGAGACAGAGTAGATCCTACTGGTACTAAATACTGGTATCCAGTTACTCTACTTTCCCCAGATTATGGCTATAGATGTTATACAGGATTGACTAAAAACATTCTTTGGAAGGACTGTAGAAGTTCACATCAAGTTTAGAAAAGGTTCTGGATGCAGTTAACCATAAATAATGGTTATTTTGTAATATTCAGAAACATCTTATTTCCATGGATAAATTACTACCTTCTCTTTCTCTGGTGAAAATTTAAATAGTAGCTTCAAACAAAAGCTGCTTCTATTCCTGCCACAAGCTTATACAACACAGTGTTGATACAATTTAAAGGGGCTGACATACTGCTTAAAATATGGATGCTGCATATGACTTAAATAATACGAATTATGTGCTGAAGTCATTACTAGTTGTTACCCAGGGAAAACATAGTGTTGCTTCAATAAATATTTCAGGATTCAACACTATAATTCTTAGGAGACGTTTTACAGAAATAGGATGGATAGTAACTTAAAAAATGCTGTGGAATTAATATTTCAGTGTTTCAGTATTTAGCCAGCACTTCACTAAAATAGGATTGTTTCTCCACATTTTTTTAACCACATAGTAAATTTACAAAGGATAGATCATATCTCCTATTTCTCCTTCCCCCATTAAATGAATGTGTAATAAGAATTCATTCCCATTCTTCTAAAAGTCTGGGCAAATCAGTCTTGCTGCATATATCACAACACAAGAGTGAAGTTTTGGTGAGAATGTCTGTGAACAAAAGCCCACTTCTAATCCAGTCTGACCTTTAATCAAACACATGAAATAAAGTTATACCTTTTAATCAGAAATGATTTTCTGTAAAGAGCATTTGAGACACCTCACAGAACATTTAACACAACTTTTATTCCTGTCATACTCAGAAGAGGTTCCATTTCTACAGAAGTAGAAATTCAGGTGCAGAGAGAGTGTATTTGATGGTAGTCCAAACCTCTGAGCTCCTGCTTTTCAGTCTCTTTGCTAAGGGGCTCGAGTTTGAATCACAAGATACACTGCAGATTTCCCGATGCTTCACAGCCAGTGAAGTGCAAACCCCAGGAAAAATAGGTTTGGCATTTCTATGACTTGTGATCTATAACTAATAAACTGACTAGGAAAGCATGTAACTGGCAGGCAACAGCAGTCTTAATGTATAGCAGCAAATTTGTCATGCTGCAGAGTGGTATTACTCTTCAAAAGATTCTAACATGCACATCTAAAATGCACATTTAACTCCAGTCTTAACTCCCACCTGCAACATCTGTATGAGTGCCAAAGGCATAACTTCCAGTTGAAAATGAGTTCATATTGGTAGAGGATCAGGCTCTTGCCTCGTATCTATATATGTATTTCTCATAGTGACCAGGTTAATGGGATTTGCAATCTCAAATTATAAAGATAACTGCTATAAAACATCTCCATATTTTGAGATGAGTAATGGAAGGAGGCAACTTTTAAACTTCACTGTTTAATGTATTAAAGGGTGATGACTCTGATCCAAAACTAAGTAATTCAGCAGAAAGGCTCCTACCGATTTCAACAGGCTTTGAACCAGGGAATGGTCATTAAAAGTGTTCCGTGCCTCCTGCTCAGATATGAGAGGCAAAAACTGAAGGGAGAGACTTTTTATTCCTTTAGTGTTTGGGACGACTCAGACACAGCAGACTGCTAGGAAATTGTATTTATACCACAAGGACAACACTTATTGCAACTCCTTAGTCATCAGAGAGTGGCAAAATTCAGTTATAAAGTCTGGCACAGGGTCACAGTCTGCAGCTTTTGGGTTATTAATTTACTTAATTTACATATGGATTTTTAAGATAAATCTTATCTAGGAGTTGAAGATTAAGATGTTTCTAAAATTTTTTTAATCCAGAATGTTGTGGATGAGTGGGTTATTTCAGTAACACCCATTGATTCCAAAAGCTGGGGAAGCAAATCACACGAATGAATCTGACAATCTGACATAACATTGTTGCCAGACACCACCACATGAAATACCTACCAAGCATCTGGGATAAGAAACTTCTTCTGAAAATTTCCTAACAGAGAAATGATCCTCCTGTTCAGTTTTGATATTAATTCTTTTTGGGTCCTGTTACTCAAAAAGAAAAGCTGCTACATTTTAATTGTCTTGGGCACTTGTGCAGCTGCCCATCACTTTGGTGACACATTCACATCTCCCCAGATGGATGCACTACAAGTCTTTGCATATCCGAAACCTTTAATTTAGTGGAGTTAACTCAGCCTTTAGGTTGTGTGCAGACTCAAGGATTTCTTTAAAAAAATCCCTCCTGATTTTAACATCTATTTGATACTGACAAAGAGCATTTTGGCTGTGTCATGCTGTGCTAATAGGCTGCAAGGTTTCTTGGTCAGTTTGACATTCTGCTGCCCCTAGGTAGCAGAACGCTGCGGTCTCTGAGGACAACCCTCAAAACTCAGAAGAGCTGGGTACTGACTCCCAGCGGGGCTTCCTTTATGTGAACTCAGCCAACCAACAACTCCATGACTCCAGCAGATGTTTTTGGCCTTCAGACCAGTGGGTGAATTTATCCATCTTCCCTCATTCCCTCAGTAATCTATCTGGCTGAAGAGAGCATGGTTAAATCTGGACCTGTGCCGAGGGCAATCAGGAATGAAGGGCTGGCCCGGTGAGGTTTTCCAGCATGTATCAGGCAGATTGTATTCGGGGGCAAAGGGTCCACACTATATAAGTGCCTTAGAGCCTCTACCAGGGTTCTTTGCTCCCAACTGGGCTCTCTTTGATTGCAGGTTTGAAATATGTGATGTGTTTCTAGATGCATCATTTATGTTTGCTTGTGTTGTTGTGCAATTTGTGGCAGAGTGAGGGGTCTACTGGAAAGCAGCCCTTGGTTTAGTGGGCAGCCCTGTAGCAAAATATTAGTAATACAGAAATCTGCTGCTCTAAGTGAAATTTGATTTAAGCATAGATGGCAGAAAGCATTCAAATACTTTAATATTTTTTTAAAATGTTGGCTACCTTCAAAAGTGGTTAACGAGAAGTATAGCATTTTTAGCTTTTATCTTCTTTTTCTTCTATCTTGCCTCTTCTTTCTTTCCCTTTCCCTTTCCCTTTCCCTTTCCCTTTCCCTTTCCCTTTCCCTTTCCCTTTCCCTTTCCCTTTCCCTTTCCCTTTCCTGTTCTTTTTCATTATGCTTCATTATAGGAATGAGGACACAAGCTGTGGGTTGATCTGGTGATGCCCGAGCACTACCAGATGGAGAGAAGTGGGTGGTGGCTGTTCATCTCTGTGGCAGTGGCTCAAATAAATAGCTTTTTTTCAGCCAGTTTGGGTAGCAGCCTGTGTCTGCTTCTGAGTCTAGTACACACCAGCTGAAGTTTCGGCAGCACTCCTGCCATAAAACTGTACCTTCACCCCTTCCAGAAAATGAAGCAAAGCACAATCATCACGTGGTGTAGTTTAGTGCCAGCTCGTGACACTGGTGTTTCACAGTCAGTCATCCCAGAGTTTATGGTTTCCAGCATAGTAAACTCTATTTGCATTCTGGTTTGATTTTCTCTGCTAAAAAATGGATTCTTGATTCATACCATACTGCCTTGCAATCAGAGGAAGCATTTAACCAAGACTATCCTGATTTTACAGAAATGTAGCTTCCAGAATTGCATCCTTCATGTTGTATTCTAAATTAGAGCTTTTCCTTTCCCAGACCAAATAGTTTCAGGGTAAATGCTTATTTATACATTCGTGTATAAGTTCCAGGAGTTTAGAAGCAAATGTATACTTAAGGCCAGATAATTTGTGGTAGAACATGGTAGCTACCCTTGGACTTAATATTTGTGTGGCTATTTCCAAGAATGATTTCATTATTGGTGCAATTTACGTTTCAGGATACCCTAAAGTGCTTTGTTTAGTAATTGGAACAATCTGTGAAGTTACAGGAGTGATAAGTGATCATTGCATGATCACAACAATCTTTTTTTTTTTTACTTGGCTGACCATTAATTTGCCTTAACTACCACCTTTGTGATCATCCTGCTCTGAATGTTATGTATTGTATACTGAAATTTACCCTACTCATCTGTGTGACCACAAAAGGAATCCCCAGGGCCATCTTTAATTTCACAGTCAAATTCACTACTTGACTAGCAGCCTTGAAACCAGTGTGTATCCTGCAGTTTGGATCTCCTCTGGGAACACTATTGAACAGCTAATTTTGCTATTTTGCTTTGTGCATGAATCCCAGCAGGAAGATTTGGAGAGGTGGTGCTGGAGGAAGAACAGGGATTGGGAAAAAATATATGTTCAAGTATTAAAAAAAAAAAAAAAGAAAACCCAAAAGAACATAGAGCAGGACCCTTAATGTTTTTTTGAACAAGATGTAATGAGTTGCCATAATACTGTACTGTTTGTTTGACTTTTTTTCAGTGTGGTTACTGTTACTTCATCCCTGAAATGTTTCCAAGAGAAACAAGAGATTGTCCACAAGATAATCACCGCTGTGTCTGACTCCTCTGTGTGTAGTATGGTGTGTCACTAAGAGAAAGGTATTATCTGCATGCAGCCTGTGAACAAAAATCAAGAATACTCACTGGGGATAAAACTTTAAGTGCAAATTGTTCTGCAAATGGATGGTTTCTCCAAAAAAAGTTCCTTGCTGCTAGGTAAAGAAGCACTTTTTCCAGTATCAGTATTCCAGCATCTGCTCTGTTGAATTTGATGACGCCTTCAACATCTTCAATCTCTTCAGTGGTAGTTTAGGATAATGCCAGTTCTCGATTTCTGTACTGATTTGCCTGCACAGCAGGCAGCAAGTCCCCTTGTGAGGCTGAGCATGGTGAGCCCATGCTCCTGTGCTCTCACAGGCAGCCAGACCCAGCCAGGGTGCCTGCTGTCAGCCGGACTCTCCCCATGGCTCTTCTAATTGCTGCCCTGCATGCAATAACCTGCATGGGCGAATCTCCCATCCTACAAAATAAGAGGCAAAGTTCACCAATACAGTATTCCCATTCTGAAATACTACCTTCTTCTCCTCAGGTGTAAATCCACACCATGAAAATAGATGTTATGAAACTGTCAGCTTCAAGATGGGGACAGTCCCCCAGCTTGGGGTGTGATGTGGCAGGGGCTTCAATCTTTAAGAAATACTGACATCTCACACAAACAACAAGAGTCATCAGAGTCAGCTTTTGGGTGGGCATGTTCACTCAGCACAGCAGCCAGAGTAAACTTACATGAGTAAACAGCTTTTTTTAAATGTTCAATTCATATATTTATGTGGGATATATTTAGCCCAGCTTAACAGGGCACCTAAATTTGACTTGCTTGATGAAACATTCTTTCCTAATGGGTTTTAAAATTCTCTCTGCAGTTCACCAAGAAGAGGAAAGTACCTCTGGAGACATTCAGAGGACCAAGCTGTCACCCAAAGTGGTTTCAAAAAGGCAGGCTGGTTCATGGCATATATTAATACACCAGCACTGGTTTCGGGGAATTTTTTTAAAATTTTGGTTCTCATTAACTAAATAAAATGGAATCATGCTAGTCAGTTCATGCTTAAAAGTCCTTCCCTTTACATCAACAGTTTACTTGACTGTCAAATAAGTATCCTTCCAGAATTAGACCTATTAGACATCTTGTGGGTTTTGTTAGCATTTTGCCAAGAATTATTTATGTTTCAGCATCATGAAGAAGCTTGCTTTTACAATCATAGTAGAAATTGGGGTAATGAGAGATGAGTAGCTGATGAGCCTGCTAGTAAAATCTACAGCTATTCAATTTTAGCATGATTATTTTTTCAAAAACTGTGATGTTGGTATTAGGAAAAAAAAGGGTACATTTTTGATATTTTTAAGACTTGTTGGATGGACATTACCTTAAATCCAGCATGTTACAAGATGTCATTTATATCCAGTGCCATAGGTCTTCATACCTTTACTAGTTTGAGTAGGTTTTGCTTCACAGCTAATCTCAGCAGAGCAAATTTCTGCTTGTTGTGCATCAGCTGGCAAGGTCTGAAGAGTGATGACTGTTGGCCACTAATGTAAAATTGGGCACGAGTTAGTTGTAAGCAATTCATAGGTAATCAACTAGCTTTAATAAATCCATATAAACCATGAAACCCAGTCTTCCCGTTTCAGAGCACCTTGCAAAAAGTTTTCTGTTCCTCTTGATTTTATTAGATTTTCTATGGACCAGTGAAGAGGGTAATATGTTTGATGCGTTTTATGCATGTCAGCACTTTTTAGCTAGAATTGAATAATTACATACCCTCATAGAGAAAATTTGCTTCTGTGCTATGAAAATGTCCTCACAAGCTGTTAATTCTGTGCAAAAATTGAGTGATGATAATTAGCAGAAGTGAGTAAAAAAATAGCAAAAAGCAATTATGCAAATTAGGAAAAAAGCTTGTAAAAATGTTGTGTAGGTGCAGCAGCTTGGAAAGAAAGCCTTGACTTTGTTATTCCTTTTCTGTCCCATGACTTAAAATACAAGCCCTCTCTCCTACATTGATGGGAAAAGCCAAAACATATGCTTTTCAGCTAACAAAAAAAAAACAACACACAAGGCACAATATTATTGCAAGTGTAAAACTAAATGGAACTTTTCCATAAGCCGTCTTCAGAGCAGTGTCTATGGCCACAAGGCCAGCTTCAGCTTGCTTCTGGGGGTGTTGGAGCCCACATGGGCCAGCATCCAAACACAGTAGAAATATAATACAACAATGTTTTCGCCTGCCGATGCTTTTCATGAAACCACCAGAAGTCCCACATCAGGATCACAATGTATCAGTCTAGCTCAGGAGTCCAGGCTCGGGAAAACAGCTGGCAAAACTGCTTCCTGCATCATGCTTTACAAAACTTGACTACTTTGCATTTGAAGAAGCATAATTACTTGTGTTAAATATCACTGGTTAGAAGCTGCACTGAAAAAGAACTGACATTTTGAGTTGTTAGGGTTGTTAGGGCAGCGACAAGATGAAAAATTTTCAGCATTTTGACAAAAAAATAATTGTGTAATTTAGTACCTCGAGTTGCATTCTTCAGAGTGACTATGTGAAAATGGTGTTTCTCACCCAACATACTTATCGTCGATGTGAATTTAGTCATTCCTGCCTTTTTAAATCAAAATAAATGTTTGACAGTTTTACACATAGAAACTCTGCTGAGCCAGAACTGAATTGAGGAGGGAGAGCTGAAGGCTTTTGGATTCACTGTCAGAAGCACTGTTAAACAAGCAATGACTGGCAGTGTCTCAGCCCTTCACCTACAGGCAGAATACTCATGCTCGGGTGAAATCCTCTGGAATAGGATGGAAAGCAATGGCAAGGAGCATTTGCCCTGTAACATCGCTGCTAGTGGTGTTAATCAGCAAGCCAGGAAAAACATGGCTTGGCTTTTGACTCCTCAGATGTGTTGACAGAGCTGACAGTTAAGAGTGCTCTCTTTTTTTAACTTGTGAAATGCGTGTGTTTTACCTGGAATTACTGAGTCACGACAAATATGGAAAAACCGCTCCCATGCCATTTCCCAGAGATGAGCGGTCATTTAATAACAGCATGTTTATACAATATTTGTTTCCACTCTCCATGTTAGAGCCTCAAAGCACTTTGCAAATGTTAATAAAACTATTGATAATACTTTCTAGCTAAGCAATTTATTTCTGCTTTATTGACTGTATCCATGAAGACACTGCTAATAGCTTTTATCTGTTACATGAAGGACCTCTGAGATGTGGCTTTCCCTGTTCTTTGAAAAAGAAAAAGAAAACAAACAAAAACTAGAGCTTGTTATTATTAATCCTGTTTTACAAGTGAAGAAATAAGGCTTTCAAACGAACCAGGACTGACTGATGGATGGATAACCAATGATATCTATATGGCGTGTACATGCAGCATGTTCATCGTGCAAATTGTTTTCACCAGTCATGAGGGATTTCACGGGAAGAACTGGAGGGCCAGTGGAGGAGAAGCAGCCTTCCTGTGGTTATGTCAGTGTGGTTTTTTTAGGCTGCTTCCAAGAACTTGTTCAGTGAGCACATCCCAAAGTAGACAGTTGCATGTATGTCCTCACAGTGGGTTGTTGCACACATTCTCATTTCATTGTAGTGAAAACCCACAAGCATTGCACATCTGTGCTATAGGGCCTCTGGTACTCACAAAGCCTTGCACCAATTTCTTCAGGGCTGACTTGCTTCCAAAATATACACGCATACATATATATGTATATGTACACATCCCCCCATATATATTGATATATATACACACACATATATACAGATATATACACATACATATACTTTAAAAAAGTATAGCCACATCTATCTTCTGTTTCTCCAAAGGCTTTGGGAGTAGGATTGCTTGGTGGACATGGGGAGCTCCCTCCAACTTCCCATTTTTTGTCTCTAGTCTGAGGGTCTTCTCTTTGGAGATGGTCCATAGAGCTGGTCTGGGATCTGTAACATTCACCACAAGACCAAGCACACCCCAAAAAACCGCAGAAGACAGGTGTGAGGGCACTGTTCTTGGACTGAGGGATTGTAAGCAGGGGACTTTGGTCACTGAAGATTTTACCTCAGGCATTGAGTCAGAGGAAAAGTCCCTCACCATTAAATGACACACACTTTATTCCTGGCAGGAGGCAAGAAACATTGTTGTCTTGAACAACATCATTGTTATTCTAGGTTGTTGGCAGTGACCAGGTTTTTGAGCCAATGGCTTTGGTGCCTTGTTGTGGTCTAGACATCACCTGAAGCACCAGTCAGACCTGGCTTTGCCTCCCCATTTTGAATTGCTTTCAGCAATCTCTGTGTTATGTAAGTGAATTATCTTTTTTTTTTTTTAATTATAATATGCAGAAGTACCAATGCCCATTCTTGACATACTTTTGCCTGCGTTGATGTAGATATACTGGCATTGTCAATGCCTTTTGGAGAGAAGAAACTCTAATGAGTGTGTATGGTTCATTTTCTTGACACTCTGTAAGGTATTTTGTCTTCTCTAGCATCACTGTGTTGGTATGCTTTGATCCTCTTACACTGACAATTCTCCCTGTAGTGTTTCTCTAAACTCATAGAATCACAGAATGCTTTTGGTTGGAGTGGACCTTAAAAATCATTAGGTTCCAACTCCCCTGCCATGGGCAGGGACACCTTCCACGGGCAGGGACACCTTCCACTAGACTAGGTTGCTCGGGGCCCCATCCAACCTGCCTTGGAACACTTCCAGGGAGGGGGCATCCACAACTTCTCTGGCCAACCTGTGATAGTGCCTCACCATCCTCTGGGTAAAATTTTTTTTCCTAATAGTCTAAATCATTTCTCCCTTCTTTTGAAACAGTTCTCCCTTGTCCCATCACTATCTGCCTGTGTTAAAAGTAATTCATTGGGGACCAGGAGAATTTATCTTTTTAAATTTATGCTTTACTCAATGACTTTCATAAAAGCAGGCTGCATTAGCATGTCTCTGTGTGCTGGAGAACCATGCCAAGCAGACTTGAGACTGAAATATCTCAGGCTCCTGGTTTCACCTTAGAGTGTTTCAAATGATGATGTCTCACAGCTGTTGCCTAAAGGAGAATTCAAAGAATGGCCCTTCAATTAATACCTGTCAGAAAGAGCTGACAGGTTTGGATCCAGATTCTATCTTCACAGAATCATCCCTCCACCACGAGTCCATGAGTCAATAAACTTTAAAATACAATTACTGTTTTTCGAGTTCATGGTCTGCGAAAATAGTCTCAGAAATGTGCAGAGAAATACGGAGGCTCCTGTTTGCAAAGTTCTCATGATACTGATAAATCTCTATTCAAAAAAAAACAAACAAAACCCAAAAAAACAATGCAGGAAGAGATACAGATCAGTTTTTAAAATTATCTTACAGTTTTAATATAGATTTATGAATTGCATTTTTAGGTTTATACAGCCAAAGTCTACAGATGTAAACAGAGGCATCATAATAGAGGTGGAAAGTAATCCATTAGCAAGATCTTCTTTTATTCCTGCCCTTCGCAGGTTTTCAAGAATATTTTCACTTGCTAAAAGTCCCCAGAAGATGGCAGTGCTCAGTTCATTAACAAGCCATAGCAAAATTACTATTTTGCTGTACAGCGAAAACGGAATATAGAAGAAAAATCACACACAAGATCAGTGGCTTCTTAACTCTTCCTGCCCATCCCACACTAAGACAATTTCCCCGTGAAGAGCACAAGAATGTGTGCGTAAAATCCACAGTAAATATCCATAACCCTGAAGAACAGCCAAATCTTGCTTTGTTACCCAGATACACAGAAGTGTTTTGCTCAGCAAGCTAATCTTCCAAACAGCGAGAGAAAATGAAAATGACACCTGAATTCATCTCAATTTGTAATTTATACATATACATATACATATACATATACATATACATATACATATACATATACATATACATATACATATACATATACATATACATATACATATACATATACATATACATATACATATACATATACATATACATATACATATACATATACATATACATATACATATACATATACATATACATATACATATACATATACATATACATATACATATACATATACATATACATATACATATACATATACATATACATATACATATACATATACATATACATATACATATACATATACATATACATATACATATACATATACATATACATATACATATACATATACATATACATATACATATACATATACATATACATATACATATACATATACATATACATATACATATACATATACATATACATATACATATACATATACATATACATATACATATACATATACATATACATATACATATACATATACATATACATATACATATACATATACATATACATATACATATACATATACATATACATATACATATACATATACATATACATATACATATACATATACATATACATGTGTATAGGTATATATATATATATATATATCTTGTCTGTGCCGGAGGCTAAGATCTTCCAAGATTACACATACCCAAACTGCAGGATTTTTTTTCTTTTTCCAAACAGTGTGTAAGATAAGAAATAGACGGGCTTAGCCTCCTCTATGCTTCTTCTTCTGCTTGTTTGGTAATACAGTAAGTGAAAGGATTTCCTGCATCATTGCAGTGCAGTATTGTATTATGGCATTTTTAAAGAGACTGTTTTTTTCTTAATGAATTTTCCAAGTGAGTGCACAACATCTCTATTTGAAAACATCTTCATTATTTAGCTTGAGAGCCATTTGGAGCATGCCAAGTTAAATGTCTAAAAATAGAGAGTATGACTTCTCCTTGCTCAGAACATCATTTCATAGATGCAGCTAACCAACTGCTGAGAAAACAAAACTCAGTCCAGGCTTCTGGACACCCAGGCTTCTACCCAAAGATCAATGCTCAGCTTCAGTTTCCCACCTCTTAGGTTATACTCAGTGGCAGGAAAAGGAACAGAGGAGCCAACAAACCTCCTGCTTGTCTCTGTGCTGAAAGGACACAGGTTCAATCCTGCCTGGCTGAAACTATGCTGCCCTATAAAACTGTGCCACCATGCCCCATCCCCTGCCTGTGGTGTGCCCAAGACCAAGAGGGTAGGCCAGTCCCTTTCTTGTAGGCACACCCACAAGCTGAGTCAGGCTCTTGGCACATCTGACGCTTTCATCAGCATCAGTGTGAAGCCATCAAGTGACCACAGCAGGGTCTCCTAAAAAGAATGGGACCATGGTTTTGGGGAAAAAACCCCCAAACCACAAACCCAATATATAATGACTACAGGTACTCAGAGATTTTTGCCTGGTGCCAGGGGGAAAAAAAGGGGCAAAACCATATGACAAAGGTTCCCAAGAGGGACCTGATCTCCCTGAATGAACAAGCCCAAGTGTGTGTGGACATCCTTGCCTTCTGGAAGGATAGAGGGTAAGGTATTCCTGGGCTCCCAGGATACTTCCAGAGACACAAAATGTCTAGTTACCAAATGGTGACTTCCCTTAACTGGAAACAGTCCTGGGAAGTGAGAAAATACCCTTCTTCAGTATCGTCCCTCTCCTCACTGCAGCTCCCACCCAGCAATGGGCTGCAGCTGGCAGGGCATTTAGTGGTGTTCTTCATTTGACAGTGAGCTACTTTTCCCAAAGTTATCAGCTTTTCCCAGCCTTTTCCTCCTGGCAGCAAGCCACCACCTTCAATCTTCAGGCAGACATGGTAGCCAGACCTTCTTGCAGGCAGAGTCTGCTGCCCTCAGCCCCATCCTTGCAGAGTGGAAATGCTGCCTCTGACTGTAGCAGCCTCTTTGCAGTGCCAGAGCAGACTTTGAGCAGATGTCGAGCCACCATCCCGCCAGAGGATTTCTCCAAATTATTTAACTTCTGTGCTACCTGGCTTTGCAGTAAATCCCAGCTCTTCACAGGTGCGCAAAGAGGCCAGGAAAGTGCTGTTCCCCCTTGCTGCACAATGGTTTGGAACCAGGAGTAGACAGATACCCTAAAACCTGCATTGAGATCCAAAACCTTGCATCTTTGAGTGATCAAAATAATTCTTTTTTGTGCTGGAGCAGACAAATGGCCCATCTGGAATAACATGAAAATATTTGTTTGTCCTTTTTATTTTTGCTGTGCTAACAAAAATAGTTAAAATAAAAATAGCTCCTGTAACAAAAACATATTGTATAAAGCTCCTACCAGACCTTCAACTTTTTCTTAAGTTCTATTAAATACATTTTCTTCACAGCATATTTCTTGTTTTAATCAGATTTATTCAAAATTATCATGTTATTTCAGTTTGCCAAAAATAAATAATAAAAAAGGAGAATTGAGTCACCTGGCATGCCTATAGAATATTGGCAAAGTAGTAACAGATTCTAAAAACGAAAAGACAACTGCTCCAAAGTCAGCACCTACTGCTGTGAGCTTGGTACTATTGTTTTTGCTGGTACTTCTATTTCTCATGGTTTGTCGAAGCAGATGTTGCCATTTGGGAAGGTCTATAGTTAACAAGACCACTCTTAATCAATCACAGCATTTTTCCAGCAGATTTATTCCTTATGGCAAGGTGTGCAGTTGCATAGAATGTTCACTATGCGCAGGATCAGAGCTGAATGAATGTAACATAGTTCCCCAGCCCTCTAAGCAATAATACCAAATGACACAGTTAATGTTGTTCCTCATTAAGAAAACGCAATGACTGATTAACACTTCACTCCTTCACATCTGAGATCACCCACATTCCCACAGGACATCTGAGTATTTCCTTTTATCCTTGTCAAAACTGTACAGTGGGAAGGGAATGTGGCTGTCTCCCACAGGCTGCTCGGGGGTGTTGGCAGTGTTTGAACATGAGAGGCCGTGACACGATGGCTCACGCTGCAGCACTGCTCTGCTCATATGGTGGGATTATGAGGCTCATTTTTGCATGGACAAAGTGAACCTGAGGACCCACCCACTGCTTAGCAACACCACAGCAAATCACTGCTGGGATAAATGGAAGCTGAATTTGAGGGAGCTCACAATGTCAATCCCTGCTGTAGGATTTTAGTACTGCTTGACTGGGCTGCATGGAAAGGTGCTGAGCTTGCCTGGAAAATCCATGACCACACAGAAGAAATGAAACCTAGAGAGTAATTTGTGGTTCCTACCAGTGCAGGTAAGCATGGCATGAAATTAATTGTTTAAAAATTGCACCTTGCCCTAAGAGTGGTTATTCAGGTATGACATTCATCAGATGAGATTCATGGCCAGATGATGTACTTGGAGACAGTGATGCAGGTGTGTGCCTTGCTATAAGCCCTCTCCCACAGCCACAGCTCTTACACTATGGTTGTGTAATAGCTGAAGCTCACATGAGATGAAGATGCTATGGTCCAGCTCCTCTTCCCCTGTCCTTGAATGCCCTTTCCCAGTCATTTCCAGCGCTGCTACTGCTGAGTGTGAACAGTGGCAAGTCAGTTCAGGAAGCTGATATAACTAGAATCTGACCTGGCATGGTTGTGTGGCAACTTCTGCTGGAGAGAAACCCCCCGCAAGCCATTATTTTTATGGCTTGTTTCTCCTGAGCAGCAGCACAAGCCACAAACGTGGCTTTGCAAGACTTCCCCCTCCTCTGCCCCTTCTGTACCAGTCCTTCTTTGCCTTGGGGTGGCTGAACTGTCATGACACTGGCCAGATCCTAGGTTTAGCCTTACTGTCAGCTTCCAAATCCCCAACCTCAATTTTCCCTGCTCTGTTGAAAGACTTAAGCTGCTGTTGAAGCCAATTTGTGGAAATCCTAAAAAGGAGCATAAAAAGAAGAAAATAAAGATCTTAATGAATGGAGGGAAATGTGCTTCAGTAGTAAGCTACTCGTCTAGGGATGTGCTAACATTTTTATATCAAATGAGTTTCTTTTTACTGAACCCATCCTTTTCAAATTATTGTTCTCTGTATGATGGTAGGAAATCTCCACTTCTCCCACTGATCCTTACTATTCTTTTCCATCTTAAAAAGTCATTTTGTTCAAGGCAACATTGCTTGTCCTAAACCTAAGTGTTCAGAGCATCATCACCAAATGCCCAGTTTTCTACTTTTGGCCATGCTTCAGCAGAAATCAGTATGGCCAAATTGCAGGGCAGGGAATAACTCTTCACTGAGAGGATGGTCAGCCCCTGGAACAGATTCTCCAGGGAAGTGATAAAAACACTGAGCCTGTCAGAGTTCAGGGAGTGTCTGGATGATGCTCTGAGTCGCATGGTTTAGTTTCAGGTAGTCCTAACTACCAGCAGGGCTTGATGATCCTTAGGGGTGCCTTCTAACTCAAGATATTCTGTGATTCTGTTTCTATGAACTCCGGTTCAGGCTTTTGTGGATAAACCTGGAAAGTATAAAATACCAGACAAATCTAAATTTAAATAACTAAGGGACAGCCCGATGAATGGGCTGATGGGAAACAAATGGTCTCCATGGCCAGAGACAGACCAAGAAACAGTACTCTGTCAAACTGTATTGACAGGACTTCTGGGCTGGATCAACTCTTTTTGGTATTAAAATTACGCAGTCCCCCCTCTCCTCTCATTTTGCTACCTAACAACTTTGCAACCCCAGGCCTGGATAAAAGAAGTCAGACTTTATGCTTTTCTAGCTTATGCATTTCCATCAAGACTGAAGATTGCATGCCTAGGACTTGGCAATAACAGTATAGAGCAAGAGGAGAAGCAATAAACTTATTATGTGTGTCAATAAAGTCAGCAAGTAAGTCTTGGAACACACACATGGAGTGAAACTGCTGAGTAAGGGAGAGAGACTTTTCCAATTATAACACCACATTAACACCCATGTCAGAGGTTGAAATATTAAAAAGCAGTTAACAGGTCTCTTGAGAAGCCCTGGTAATGCACAGCAGCTCTGCATACTTGCAGACAATGTAAAAAGCCACAACATTATCCCTTAATGCTGCACACTTAATGTGCAGAGCTCAATTAGTGAAAGCTGTTCAGGAACTGAAATGTTAGTTCTGCTGGGAGATGCCCTGCCTGCGAACAGAAGTAACAGCACTGTGCACCCCAGGACCCAAATGTGCACTGCCAGGCTGGGACACTGCTGAAGGCTGTCTGAAAGCCAGAAGCTGGAGAAAAAATTAAAGGCGCTGCTGCCTTTTTACACAGATAAATGTCCTTACTCATGACTGGCCTTGGGTTGTCTATTGCCACCCACTATGCTTGATGTAGCAAGTTTGGTTCTAACAATCTTGAAAGCAGTTTCAAGCATGTCACGTACTTCCAACCAGAGCTAGATTTTTTTATAGAGAGGTCTACCCCCAGTTAGTTATTAAAACTCTGTATCTCTTATGGCTCTTATGCAATTCATTACTCTCAACCTACAGACTCATTTATTGAGTGTCATTGGGAAACACAGGATGTGTCCTTTCCAACCTCTAGCTAAAATGTTCTTATCAAATATATTTTCCTGCGTGGGTGGCTTAGTGTAAGGGGTGTTAGAGCTGTCAAGAGTACCCCATGCTCCATGCACACTCAACTGAGTCCCACCTATCCCAGAGTCCCATGCTACTGATGAGCACAGTGCCCTACAGCATTTTATGATCTTCACATCTGGCCTATAAGACACATGTTGATGGACTAATGTCAGTATGGAAGTGCATGAGTGTTTCCAGCTTCTCTGCTGAATTTGACTCACTGTTGTACTGCATCCATGCTTGGCCTGCTATTAGGCACACATGTGAAGTGACTGTCCTCCTAGCTATTCACTGGTTTAGAGAAGAAACTAACTCCTTGCTAAACAATATTTGCTTGCTTAGTATTATACTATAATTGCATCTAAGTCACTAGAGAAGAGGCTTTAGTTTGTCTGTAAACACCATGGCTTTTGTGGTTTTGTTGCAATGATTTCATACCCTGAATTTAAATAAATTGGGAAATAAGAGACTGTTGTAGAGCCCACCCAAAAGACTGGTGGTCTTCCCAGTGCACTGATCAGGCAGTAAGAAGGGAATGTAAAACCTACATCTGACCAAAACAATATGAAACCAAAGTTTCTGCATGTGCCACACCAAACAAACAAATGCTGAGCCTAGCGATTTTTGCAGTCAATATGCTCCATCATCTACATGATAACTTGGGAGATGCAGTCAGATCAAAGGTTTCCTTTCAGTCCCAAAGCAGAGGATGTTCGACAGTGAAATCACAACCCTCGCTTCTGCTAAGCAAAGCAGTGCCTGGCTCTGCCTGAGATAAAGCTCTGCCTGCTGGGAGGAAAATCTCAGTCACTGTGGCGATGTCATCCCTGCTCAGGGTGGAAGCTGCTTGTATGGGTAACAGCTGTTATTTTCTTTGAAATCTGAAAGACCTGTCTACATGTTTTGGTGTCGGTTTTTTCCCTCAGTATAGGATGTGAGGGAGGGAAAAATAACTAAATTGACCTTTCAATTGACAGAGATGCAGGGTAAAAAAGAACTCAGAGAAATGAATATCCTTACAATTATGCATAGTAAGGCATTCTTACTCAGTTTTTCTCATGTAAAGAAAACCAAGAAAAACAGAGCTATTATGACTTTACCCACCTACAGACAAAGATCTTCTGAGAAGATCCTATTTCTCAGACCTTTGTCAAATTTTCAGTCTATCTAGTGGGAATTCTTTTTCCTCCCTTAAAAGATAAATATATTAAGTATTCTCAAAGGACAATGGCTTTTCATTGGAGAAAACAACTGTCATCACTGTTTCTCATTCTCAATCTTTTCTTCCTTTCCCTGCTCCATTTTTTATCCCTATCCCTCTAGCCACAGGAATACATATTCTCTCTTGCCATTAATCCCTTTTCCCGAGATCTTAAAACATTTGAGGACAATATATACTGAGACAAAAATTCTACTTTATGAAAATAGCTTATCTTTCTGTTTGGTTTTAAGTAAAAGGTAGTACAAAAACCTTAAAAGAATGAGAGTCTGGTGGCAGGAGAAGGCAAGGCAAGGCAAGGAAAAGGAAATGGAAAGGAAAAGGACCTCTAGGATCCATAGCTAGGAGATATTCAGAGATCTCCCCTCTCACTCTGATTTAGCCTGGGTGCACAGCTGAGGCTCAGAGGACTGAAAAAATTGTGGAGGTACATTTCTGCCCAGTTCCATGAGGTCACACAGCACATTTTCATTGTGGGAGCTGGTCTGGAATTGCTTGAGACTCTAGAGAGAGAGATTGGCCAGTTCTGTACCGCACTGTCTTTTGATTCCTTGCCCAAAATATTTACATCTCCAAATAAGGCTTGCCAGAAAATAAACAATAACAAAATACTCTATACATGAAATTTGTGTGTGATTCTGATATATACAAAACATACTATAGTGTATATATGCCAACCATATTTCCTAACTTCCTTTGCTATCTTTTTTGTGTTCTTAACAGATTTGTGTGTCTCCCTCCTAGATGTTTAAAGACAGAAAATGAAAGGATAGAAGTCCCAGTGCTCAGAAGCATTGTGCAATGTGCATTTGAAGGACTGGAACATTTCAATCCAGTACATGGGCTTCTGCCATTTGAACTAAGGAAAAAACTGTGTTTGTGGGTAGTGTAACATAATTGCAGAGAAAAACCCTTTAAAGACAGATACTGAAACATCTGTAGTGCAAAATGACTTATTGTCTGCCAGCTGATATCTCACTAACCATGTCCAAAATAAATGGTTTTGACTTTTCTTTTTTTTTTTTAACTTACCCTTCTCATATCCAACATCAACAATTTCAACCTGGACAATGAAAGATCTACTGACTGATAAAAAAGTTAAATTAGATCTGAATTTTATGACAAGGAGCATTGAGTGAGACTAGAGATAGGCAGAACCACCTTTGGCATCTACCTAGGTGAGGAAACAAGCCCAAATGTACTTTCAAATTTGGTATTTAGTCACCGGGATGCTGTTTTGTGCAAGAATCTCAATGAGCCTGTTTACTTGTTTTCTCTTGACCTGTCTCACTTCTGCTCTCTTGAATTCTTTTATAATCATTGCAACATATCTAAAACCGGATTATAAAGCTGGTCTTGGTGAGTCTGGCTCACATTCAGATCTCTTGGTATAGCTGCCTTATTTTGGTGTAGCAGTGACCATAGTTTATGAACTCAAGAGGTATGATTTAGGCTGATACCTAAGATGGCCAAACTATGACTTCATATTCGAAAAACAGAAAGGTGTTAACAGACCTCTACTACAGATACCTGACTTGGCATTGACTTCACACCAAGAGCCAGAAAATTGCATCCTAGACTTCAAATATTTGTATCTTTGTGGTGCTGTAGACAAAGCTGATTTCTCCATGCAGCCTTTTAAACCAGCAAGCTCAGGGTGATATCTAGAAAGAAAGCTGTGTTTGGGCATTTTAGGTAATCAGCTGTCTTCCCACCACCCCTTGCTTTCCTTCTGGCTTCTGCTTGGAGAATGGGAACCTTCCTGCATGCAATTCCTCCCTGCTGTCAGCTGTCCTTGAGCTGGCTCCTGCAGCTGTCCTGCCAGATGAGACGTGCTGGGCTGCAGGCTCATCGATACTATGCAAATTCACCCCATAAACAGATCACCTGTTACTGTGGGAACAGACTAACCTGCATCTGCCAATTTGCTTTCGCTTTTACTGGACAAGGTTAATGATGAAAATAAGCTTGATCTTGTAAGAGGTTAAGCAATTTATTACAGAAGAGGAAACTGAGTTACGAAGAGCTACAAAAATAAAACAGTGGTGCTGCTGTCTTTACTTGGTTCCTTCTGGGTTTCTTTTTAGCATTTTGAATTTGGTTACTACTTGGGAAAGTAATATTTCCTCATTTTGGCAGATGCATATTCTTCATATCAGCAGGTAGATATTCTATGCACGTAAAAAACAGATCTAGCTAATTTCTTTGATAAATGCCACTAATTTTAAATGTATCAGAGAAAATGAATTGCCCTCTCCATCTTGTTTGTTGGTTTTTGGTTTATTTTTTTTAGTGTGTTGACTGTACCTTGCAGAACTACTTTCAGGATAATTTGAAGCTTAATCCACCTCTTATCCCTCCAAATTGAACCAATAGGGACTCCCATACAGACCCTATAATTTAACTTCAACAAACCACACCTGAAACTTAAATTTTAACACATTTTTAGAGTGAACAACTCTCAACCTTTGGGAGATACTTACCAGAATGAAGAGATATGCTTGTTTTGTAATAACTAACTCCCCAGGTATTGAGGTCTAATAATGAAAATGGTGTTTTGGTATATGGTATTGCAAATGAAAAGAGCAAATGGAAACTGCACAAAACATTTTGCACTTTTCACTTATGCTTCAGAGTTCTGAATGTCATCTTGGGTTGAAAATGTCTTAGCTGTTTTCTCCAGCCATCTGAAACCATTTTAATATATTGAAAAATGGCAGTGATATTTCCCGAAGATATTTTTATGTGTGATACTTGGTCAATCCTAAGTGAGAATTGTTACAAAAACAGAAACAGTGTGTGCAGTAGAATTGCTCTTTCCACACTCCCCTCCCCCCGCCCCCCAATATATAGATGTTATTTCAGGGCTTTTTTTCCTACAAGAATAATTTTTAAATATTAAAAATACTGTATTAAAAGTACTGTACATTTAATTCAGAAATATAATTAAAGTAATAAACACCCTCCTCTATTTTTTTCCCTTTATGTAGACAAAACAGTTGCAGTTGCAATTCATTCACTTGCCATTCTCTGGTCAGACTGAACAGAGCCTCTGAGTGCGAGCTCCTCAATATCAGCAAAGGCATTTGGACTGGCAGACAAAGGGCCTAATTAAATGGATATTTCCCTTCTCTCCACATGATGGTGACTGAGCTTCAAATAAGCCAGTCAACTTCAAGTGAACTATAAGCTTTCGGTGCATATAGAAACTGGGAAATAGACCCAAGCCATGCGTGGACTAGCCATTTACACACATACCAGGTTTTATAGTGTCTTAGGGTGTTGCCTTGTGTGGAAGAATGTTTTACCCAGCACCAGACTGACTAAGGAAAGGTCATTTTCAGGTTTTAGCTTCCCTTGGAGTACCTGGAGTAATGCTGGGTATATCAAGATACACTGTTCATGTTGTCAGAGCTGGGTGGGCAACAGGTAGCAGCACAGGGTGCTATAAATATTTTTAGCTATAAAGATCCACACACATCCCCTAGAATCAAGGTGGATTTAGAGCAAAACCTGCCCTGTAAAAGCTGAAGGCTTACATGCTCTCTTCTGGTACAGCAAGATGATTCCACGGTCCCATGAGCATCTGGTGCCAACTCTGCTATTTCTGAAGATAGAGATGATTTAAGACGAGACCATGACCTGCTCTGTAAGATTGTCATCACTGCCTCTGAGGTAATGTAAGCTAAAATATTTCCTGCTGAATTAAGCTGCAACCTTTATGCTTGCTTTTGTGCATATACACTAAGAAAATAAAGGACTAATTTCTACTGTCTTTCAAGAAGAGTCTTAAATTAATAAGTGATATTAAGTGATATTTTATTTTGAACTGGGACCAAGTAGGAGTTACTTTTATTTCTGTACTTCTCACATAAAATCAGAGATAGGCTTCCACTTTAATGAACAAGAGGGAAGATTTATTACATAGAGACGAAAGTCTATGACCTAAAACCAGAGGTGCTGTTCATGGATGTATGATTTTTCACATATGTGTATGAGCTTCACTAGGTAAAGAGCAGAAAAGCAGCTGCAAGAGGAGTGGGAAGAGGACAAAGCTTCTGTGTATCACTCCAGAGGGTGAAGCTGAGAAATGAGCACCAGCATCTTCAGTATTGTTACTACCTTCTACACATAATGTCCTGCCACCTTCATGTCTGTATGGATACATGGATACAAAGTAAGGTCGGCAGACGGGAGAATGCATCCACACCTGTAAAAAAAACCCAGGTAAAACACAGAAGTGTCCACATGTAAGTGATGTGCAACCTTGTCTGAAAGTAGCAGTGAGAGCTGGAAGGCCAAATAGCTCACTTTGAAACTCTCAGATGAGAGGTTGCTTCTTATTTGTTGTCTGGGTTTGGTTTTAGGTTTTGTTTTGATTTTGGTTGGGTTGGCTGGTTGGCTTTTTTTTTTTCCTTCAGGGATGTACACGATAATTGGTGTTTATTCAGATAATCAGCTTCACAGACAAGATTGGGAGCATAAGCTGGATTTTCATCCTGGCTAGACCATTTTTGAGAGAATCACTAAAGTGATTGTAAGAAAGCACTGGAAACACAATTCCTGAAAGCAATTCCCAAATGTCATGTTGAATTATAGAGAGACACAGAGCTGCTAAGTTTTCTACGTCCCTGTTTAATCCTCTGTAAAGTGAGCAAAGTAAAACATATCTCAAAAGGATGTAGTAAGTTACCAAAACGATATTGTGAAAGATTTCCTGTCTCTTTGGAAGAGGTGAGCTGTCTAATGTGAGGTATTAGTGTTCATCTGTGATGAAGCAATCTCTCTCCTAGCTAAAACAAGGCAAAATCCTGTAATTTGGTGCTTCACTACTGATGACTGACAGCTCACTTTCAATTCATAATTATAGTCAAAACCCACATCCATTTCTTCATAATAAGTGTTTGAATTTGTGTACTTGTGATGTAAGAAGAAAATCTTTAGACCACTTCTTTAATTTCTGTAAAGAGGAATAAGGGAATAGAATGAGATAATGCACCAGTTTCAAAGAAAAACCGTCAAAAACATATTTGCATTTTGCTTTCCTATATGTTACACATTTTCCAGGTTATGTTAGAAGTACCTATTCACTTCATATGTAATGTATTTGCTATTTTCTGGTCTTCTTCCAAGACATTTTGCCATTATCCTGCCAGGACTGTATGTTGTCTGACCACTTCCCCATTGCAATTAAGGATTGAAACCACTTGCTTACGCACAACGGAGACCATCATACCTAACCCCAAAGGAGGCCAGAAACTCCTAGCACACTGCATTTCCCAGACCAACCAGGAGGCCCAGGGCACAGAAGGACAGCATGCTATTTGCAACAAGGGCTGGCACACTGACAATCCACATGAGTGCAGCTATTCAAAATAAATTTTTAAAACCCCAAAACTTG